>APFE031636016.1:150466-179038 GCA_000404065.3 Pinus taeda | reverse complement strand
TACATATTTATACATGCTGAAGCATCCAATACCATGGACCAAAAACCATTGCATCCAAAACCATGGACCAAAAACCATAGGTAGGTTTGCCCAACCTAATATAGGGTCCAAAAAAAATTTTCCCGGGGCGCTGCCCCAGACCTTGTAAAGGGGGGCTACCTACCCCCCTCAAACCCCCCAGACAAGGGGGGCTGCTTCCCCCCTGTGACCCCCCCACTACGCAATCGACGCAACAAAGGGGGGGCTCCGCCCCCCCTCTAATTCCCCGGTTCACTACGTAGGTTAGTCGTGGAAGGAATATAACACAACCCAACATAAGGACCATATATAAGTGGTTTGAGTTTCCAATAGGCTTCGGTAAGGTGTTCTTTTTGTAAATGAAACCAGACTTTGTCACCCAACTGAAACTTGTGTGACACCCGATGTTGATCATGTCACTGCCTGTACTAACCATTTCATTTCTCCAAAATGTCATGGACCTACTGATGAATATCTTGGATGTGCGCAATGAAGTTGTTTGCCTTATCTGTTTTGGATTGGACATGAGCCGCTTCTCCATGAGTAGCTACAAATGGCATGGCCACATCAACGGGACATAGTGGCTGGAATCCCAAGACCACTTGAAAAGGGTTGTGTCCAGTCGAGTTGTGGAGAGCCCTGTTGTAGCTGTGCTGAAGATAGGGGAGGCTCTCGTCCCATGTGAGTGGATGCTTTGAGTTGTACATGCACAAAATGTGTACGATCATCCTGTTGACAACCTCTGTCTAGCCATTAGTTTGAGGATTGAAGGTTGTGGACTTACTGAGTTTGGTGTCCAGCATCGACCAGAGACTGGACCAAAATGTACTGAGGAACATGTTGTCCCAATCTGAGATGATAGACTGTGGGATCCCAAAGTGTACCCACACCCATTCAAAGAAGAGTTTAGCAATGGCTTCTATTGTGATATTCTTCTTGTAGGCTGCCATAATGGCCATCTTTGAGAATCTATCGACGACCACAAAAACATAGTTGTTTCCATGCTTAGTGGAAGGAAGGCCTAACATGTAATCCATGGAGATGGATTCCCAACGTTGACTAGGGTTAGGCAGTGAGGAATAGAGGCCTTGCTTCTTGATGGTCAGTTTGGCAATGGCACAAGCAATGCATGATCTGATGTACTTCCCGACATCCTGTCAAACATTCAGCCAATAGAAATACTTCTACAATATTGCCACCGCTTTATCGACCCCAAAATGCCCGGCAGCCCGACTGTAGTGTGCTTCTCAAATCATCTTGGCACACTTGCTTGAAGGAAAACAAAGATGACCCAGGTGGCATAACAGGGCATCTGGAAGGTGGAAATCTGGAACATGCTGAACCTCCAAGAATGTCCGATATGTGTGGCCAAATTCTGGGTCGCTTTTGCAGAGAAGTGGCCAACCATAAGTCTCGTGCCCACAAGAGTTGGGCACGGTGGTTAACGCCATGATCGGTGGTCGACTGAGGAAATCTGCAAAATTATTGGTGCTTCCCTTCTTATACTTGATATTAAAATGGAACTGTTGTAGGTATGTGGACCACTTCTGATGGCGATCATTCTATAATTTCCCTTGGGTTTGTATGAACTGCAAGGGTCGGTGGTCTGTGTGGATGACTATTTCCTTCCCTAAAATGTAATGCTTCCATTGTCGGTAGGCCTGCAAAATGGAATACATCTCCTTTTCATAAGTGGGATACTTCTGGACTGTGTCTGAAAGTATCTCACTGTGATATGCCACTGGATGCCCATGTTGAGTAAGGACTGCCCCAATAGCATAGTCAGAGGCATCTGTCTCGACCACAAATGGTTGTTGCAACTCTAGTAATGCGAGCATTAGTGCCGAGCAGAGGTACTATTTCAACTTTGTGAATGCCTTCTATTGAGATTCAAACCAAAATAATTTTTCTTTCACTCCTCCCTTGGTGACTTGACTCAATGGCCAAGTGATGTGAGAAAATCCCAACATGAACTTGCAGTAGAAGTTGGCAAGACCTAGAAAGCTAGAGAGCTCTGTCAGAGTGGTTGGAGATGGCCAAACCTGAATGACTTGGATCTTGGCTGGATCCACATGCACCCCCTATTCATCAATAATGTATCCCAGATACTGAACCTTGGTCATGCCAAAAGTGCATTTCTCCAAATTGGCACATAACTTGTGTTGTCGCAGTGTTTGGAGAACTTGTTAGATGTCTTGGAGGTGCTCTTCCTAACTCTTGCTGAAGACCAGGATGTCATCCAAGTATACCACTACAAATGAGATTGTGAATGGTTGCAAGATGTCATCCATTAGCCTCATGAACGTTGCGGGAGCATTCGTCAATCCGAAAGGCATAGACAACCATTTGAAAAGGCCCTCCTTGGCTTTGAAGGAAGTCATCCACACATTGGAGGGTTTGATTAGTACCTGGTGATATCCTGACTTCAAATTGATCTTGTTGAAATATTTTGCCCCCTTTAGTTGGTCTAGGAGGTCATCAATCTGTGGGATCAGGTACCTATTATAGACAGTGATCTTATTCAGTGCCTGATAGTCAATATAGAGTCTCCAAGTCCCATCCTTCTTATGTACCAACACGATTGGGCTCCCTCAGGGCGATGAACTTGTATGGATGTGACCTTTCTACAATAGCTCCTAAATCTGCCTCTTGATTTCATCGTTCTCTATAACAGAGCACTCATAGATTTGTCCATTGGTCAATGGTGCACCTGGGGACAGATTGATGGAGTGGTTGACCTGACAATGCAGAGGAACCCCTGCGGGGGAGGTGAATACGTCCTCGTACTCCTCCACAACCTTGTCCATCTGTAGTTGTCGTGTGGAGGGGCCCTGTTTGGAGGTTGTGGCCTCCGTCTTCTTCTTTGCTTGAGGGCATATCATCAGGAAAACAAATTTCTCGGTTTTGGAAATGAGCTTACTACATTGTTTTGTTAGGCCCATATACTACTAGTGTAACCCCTTATTTTTATTAGAAAAACCCCCTTATTATATTTTTGTGCCCATGTAGTCCCCATATTATTACTGTTATGCCCCATAGAAGCCCACTATTGTTATTATTGTGCCCTTACATTATTATTGTTATGTCGGCTCCGATTATATTATGACCCCTTAGACTCGTATATATAGAAAGGAGGTCTTGTCATTTGTATCATCTAAGAATTATTCAATTGTGTAATGTAAAGGAGGTTTCCTGCTCGAAGAGGCTTATTTCTAAGGTGTTCATTTATCTTTTCTATCTTTTTGTGAGCTGGTTTCATAACATTTGTTATTAGAGCTTTGGATTCTAGGGTTTTCGCTGCTCCAAACAAGTCACCGTGGAATTTTTGCTATAACTTTTTTTTTTGCATTGTTTTGAAAGCTAAAGAGAAAACCCATTTGTGAAGAAATATTGCTGAACCTCGGGTCCAAATTTTAGAGCTTGTCTCGCTATATTTTTGGAGATATGATCTGAGGAAGTTATAGTTTTTGCAAGCTCAAGAATTTCATCTAAAATAGGTCATCGTGGAATTTTCACTATAACTATTTCTATATGAAGTTTCAGAAGCTAAAAACAAAACCCATTTGAGAAGAAAACGGTCGGAACAGTGGCTCTGAATTGTAAATCCTGTATCACTATATTTTTGGAGATATAGTCTGAGGAAGTTATGGTTTTTGCAAACCCCCGAATTACATTCCAAAGAGGTCACCATGGGAAAATCATCATAATTGTCTCTCTAGACATTAGATTGAAATTTCGTCAGAAGTTATAGAAAGAGGATGGACTATAGTTTCTTGTAGATATTTATTAGAGTCAAAGGTCAAAACAATGACACATGGCACGTCGTACAAATTCTCTCTATGGAACTAGTCTATAATCAGGTCACCGTGGGAGATTTGGCATAACTCTTCCTTGGAGAATCCAATTTGAATATGACCCATGGCATTGGAAAGAGGAAGCAAAGGGCAATTGTAGGTTGCAATTTTAGAACTAGAAGATCAAAAATTATAGAGTTACAATTGTTTCTAGATCAAGCTCCTAAAATCAAGAAAAAGCAAGATGAGGAAGTTTGATGGCAAGGATCCGGTAAATTGGATACTATAGATGGAGAAATATTTTGATCTACATGATGTACCACTATTACAAAAGGTATGTATTACATCCAATTATTTACGACTGAATCAATTTTTACGGTATGAAGGGCTTTGTTCTCGTAAACCATTTGTCACGTGGTATTTTCGTGGAGGAAATGATAGCACATTATGAGGATACAAAGAGAAACACCTTTCTTAGCCAATTGATAAATCTCAAACAAAAGTTTTCAACGGAAGAGCACATTGAGGGCTTTCAAAAATTGAATATAAGGGAAAATGATATTCCAGAGAAGTAGAGGATTGATGTCTCCATAGGGACTTTAAAGGATAACATTCAACATGAGGTTCGTCTTTGGGAACCTGATTCATTGGAGAAAACATTCAAGTTGGCAAGAAAAGTGGAAAGTAAAATTATTAAAACAATGAGTTCTACCCCTCACAACTATAAACATGGAAGTGTTGTTTCTGCTAGCCTTCCACAACCTACAAAGGTGACACCACGACAATTGGAAGAAAAAAGAGAAAAAAGGCTCTGTTACAATTGTGATAGCGAATGCACTAAAGGCCATAAGGGTGCTGAGAAGAAATTATTTTACATAGATTATGAAGAGGAGGAAGAAAAGGATCAAGAAACATCAAAAGAAGAGGATATACCCCAGGAACCAACCCCATAGAATGAAGAAATGAATCCGACCGTATCTTGTAAAGCATTGGCAATAATTACCACTCCTCGAACACTCAAGATAGAAGGACATATCGAGAAGAAAAAGGTTCAAGAAGTGAAAGATCACATCGAGAAAGAAGAAATGAATCCAACCTTATCTTGTAATGCATTGGCCGGAATTAGCACTCCTCAAACTATCAAGATAGAAGGACATATCAAGAAGAAAAATGTTCAAGAAGTGAAAGATCACACGAGCTCAAGAAATGAATTTGACCTATCTTGTAAAGCATTGGAAGAAATTACCACTCCTCAAACTCTAAATATAGAAGGACATATCAAGAAGAAAAAGGTTCAAGAAGTGAAAGATCACATCGAGCATCAACAACAAGTTCTCCAACTTTTAAAGGATACACCACTTTGGTGTAGAATCGAATGAAACAATAGGTAGATCAACATTGCAATGAAAAATGTTTTGATGTAGGTGATTGGGTACTTTTACGGCTATATCTCAAGCAAGCTATTTATGAGAAGGAAATGTTGGCAATACTACATGCACTTAAGAAATGGCGACCTTACCCAATGGGAAGACATTTCAAGGTCAAAATGGATTATGATAGTCTTAAATACTTTTTAGAAAAACTATTATCTTTAGAAGAACATAAAAAATGGGTCACAAATATGTTGGGTTATGACTTTGACATCATATATAGAAAAGGAAAGCAAAATTTTGTTGCGAATGCACTCTCAAGAAAGGATGAGGATGTGCAAGCATTGTTTTGTGCTATTTCTATTATCCAACGAGATTGGATAAATGAAGTAAGGGAGGAATGGAAGAAGGATGAAGAAGTGTGGCCACTCATTCAAAAGTTGCAGAAGATCCCAATTGAAACAATATTTCAAAAACTTGAAGAGGAAGGAAAGCTCATATTGGAACCTAGAGCAGTCACATAAACAAGAACCCAATAGCTATGAAATCATTCAATTTCAGACTATCTCATCAAGTGGAAGACCTTACTCGTTGAAGATTCCACATGGGAGGACAAGAATTTTCTACAGAAGCATCAAGAACTTCTCAAGCGTTGAGGACAACACTTTTTGAAGGAGAGGGGCAGGTTAGGCCCCTACTACTAGTGTAACCCCTTATTGTTATTACTACAACCCCCTTATTATACTATTGTACCCATCTAGTCCCCATATTGTTACTATTGTGCCCTATAGAAGCCCACTATTGTTATTATTGTGTCGTTACATTATTATTGTTATGTCGGCTCTGATTATATTATTACCCCTTAGACTCCTATATATAGAAAGGAGGCCTTGTCATTTATATCATCCAAGAATTATTCATTTGTGTAATGTAAAGGAGGTTTCCCCCTCGAAGAGGCTTATTTCTAAGGCGTTCATCTATCTTTCCTATCTTTTTTTGAGCTAGTTTCATAACATGTTTTGCAATAACCAAAGAGATGGTGATAGGTGGTGTTACCTCTGGTATCCTGTACAACTTATTTCCCAAAGTAACAATTACAGCACGGGGTGTTCATTCATAAATAGCATGCCACTTCCACAAGTATGGTTGTCCTAATAATACATCACAAACTTCAAGGGGAGTAATGTCACACAATACCTCATTCGTGAAGGGCTTGGTGTTGTATGGAAGGCAACATTGCTAGCTCACGTCAAGATCTCATTCTTGGTGAAGCCACCCGATGGTGTATGGTTGTGGATGTGTTGTGGTCAGTAAGCCTAACCACTTCATGACCTCTGCTAAAGTGAGGTTATTTTGGCTCCCGCTATTGACAATGAACTATAGCGGGGAGCCCTTTACCCACATTTGGGAGTGAAAGAGACACTCCTCCTCCTCTGGATCTTCAGGTTCCTCCTTCTGGATCTTCGTGGTGGCAACGGTGGCATTTGGCTCCACATCAATAATCTGCTTCCCTTTGTCATTCCCCTTGTCGGGTTCTGACTCATACTCGAAACATGCATCTGATTCTGAAACCTTTAGCTCCGCCACCAGTGATTGCTTTGCCCGACACTCACTTGTGTTGTGAGTGGAGCTCTTGTGGAACTCACACCACTTTCCCATGTCCTTTTTCGGCTTCGCGGTTTTTGCTTGCAGCTTTGGCGGGTTGCCTTGTGCTGCCTCGCCTTGGCTTTGTCCTTTGTTCTACGGTTTGGGGGCACCTTCCCTTGCTTCAGATTCATAGATCCAAAGTCTCGCTTCTCCTATTTAAACTTTTGCTCGACCTTGATGGCATATCGGCATGCCGTGCCGAGCGAGGATATGTTTAGGAATTATATTTCTTCTTGGATGTACTTGTGCTGGCAGCTGCAATATTTGAGTATAAAATGCTTCTCTGAATCCTTGATACCCAAATTTGTGTGAAGGGTATGGAAAATAAATGTAAACTTCGTCACATCTTGGTCCCTTCCCTGCCGTAGCATGGTCCACTTTATGTATTGATCCTCATAGCTTCCAACAGGGTAGTACTACTCCTTGATGGCATCCTGGAATGAATTCCAAGTGGGTGCGGCTAAAACTAGTGAACATGTACTTTCATCCTTCTGCTCGCAATAGGTTTCCCACCAGTCCTTGACGTGGAGGGCTGCTTTCAGAAGAGCGAAAATAATCTTTTCTCAACTGGAAAAATCATGAATAGAAAAATAACCCTCTAGCAGATTTAACCGTTTATCAATGACATCTTCAATTATCTGACCCTCAAATATGGGGATTTCAAAATTAACTTTTACCTTAAATGGTATGCCGTTTCTAGAGTAGCTGTTTGAAGCTAATGCGCCACCCCTGGGTAGCCACTGAAGGATTTGGGCAAAGTTGTCCATCATCACATTCCTTTATCACTCGAGGGCTTCTTCAAGAAATATTTTGATAGGATCTCCTACCCCCTCATCTTTATTTTCATCCACCATGGGAGGCTGTCGGGATTTGCAAGGCTGGTCTTGCAAAGGTTCGACCAACTCAAGCCCTAACTCCTTATATCTCGACCTCATTGGGGACATGCAAAGAAAAATGGAGGAAAAACAGACTGCTCTGATACCACTGGTACAGATTTAAACAGGAACACAAAAAATTACAGAGATAACCATAAACATAGAGATGCAATGGAAATACTACTTCATTTAATCAATGTAAAACATTGTAATATTCTTACAAACATAAATGGAAATAAACCAGCTAGGGCGATGGTAGCTTATCTCTGAGAAGAGATGTGGTGGTTACATGCCTCTAAATTGTGTGTCAATAAGGCTCTAAGGCCTATTTGTTGTTGAGAAACAATGGAAAACCCTAAACATCTAAAAACCTAACCCTATAAGATGAAACGCCAAACAGTGGGCCGCATTTGGGTAAATTGGTACATCAACTTCCCGAGGTCGTAACTTTGGCATACGATCTCTGTTTGATGCACACAATATCTCGTTAGAAAGTTCTATCCAAGAGCTCCATCTTTGGGAGGAGCAACATCAGTCCTGTAAACCATGTTGCTCTCAGTTTTCCCAGAAAAAATCGTTTAGGGCCTCAAAATGGCTCTGGAAGTTCAGGACTCGAAAAACTGCTAAAAATAGTAAATTGTGCTACAATTAAGGAAACTGAAAAGCTGAAAGAAACAATGGTGGGGGTGCGAGTGGACTTGGCATGTGGCCACCAATATCCACCTGGATTACCCTCCTCTATATACAACTTCCTGTAAACCCCCTCCCACATATACTACCTCTCCCAAATATACCCTCCCCCAGTAATACCTCTTCTCTATACATATCAAATTGTAATTTTTTATTTATTTATTTATTTATTTATTTTATAGCAGAACTGCATTTTTTACCACCAGAAGTATAAATTTTATACATTGGCAGTAGAAGCATTTTTACAATACACATTGATATCTATTGTGGGAGTGGTTCTCACCGGCAAAGAGAACTATCTAGAATGGTCGCGGAAGATCAAACACACTCTTATTTTTAATGAGATGTGGAAATGATTTTCTCTGGGAGAAGCAGATAATGAACCGGCAAATCCTACCTTAGACAAGGAATTTTCCATTTGGGAAAACAAGAACGGAAAGGCCTATGCCTTGATTACTGCATCTGCAAATGAAGAAGTGAGTTGTCATATTTCACCATTTTTGAATGCTTTTGAATCCTTAAAAAAATTGAAGGAACTCTATGGCTCACACTCTATGCTTGAAGTTGTCCAACTGATGAATAAATTGTTTAGCCTTGAATTACAAAATGATGATTGTCTTGCTCTTGCATTAAAAGTAAAATCTATTATGCATGATATTGAAGTCGCTAATGTTGGACTGGACATTCCTCTGATAGCTTTTTTCAAGGAACTTTATCCCACTTATTCAAATTATCTTGAGTCATTGCAAGCAAATGGAAACTTAAAAGAACTTACCCTTGACTCCCTTGTAAAGAAATTTGCTAAGAGAGAGAAATATTTTGGGAAGAAGACAACTCCTTAGTCTTCTGAAGAAGTTGTATGTCTGGCACATAAAGAGAAGAATCATGCTCAAGATTCTTCCAGAGGAAGACATGGTCGAAGAGGTAGAGGAAGAAGAAATTTCAGAGGCACAGGGGGTAGACACTCTCAAGGAGAAAAGTCTGATCTTCATTACATACGTTGCAATAGAGATGGATCACATGATGCATCCACATGCAAGTTTCCTTGGGATAAAATGGAGCAGGAACCAAATCAACCCAAAGGTAAAACTAATGAAAAAATGAAAGGTAAAGACCCAGAATTCGCTCACTATGTTGTGGCACATTGTAATAATGAGGTAAATGAATACTTCTTTAATGCTTCACTTTCTTCTTCGAAAAATAATTGGTTGCTTAATTCAGCAGAAACTTGCCACATGACGTTTAGAAGAGATTTGTTTGAAGAATTTACTGACAATATTGATGGAGCGGTATATTTTACAGAAAAATCAAAACTCAAGCCATGAGGGCTTCGGAGAATCAGGCTCAAATTGCACGGTCTTCCAGACTTTCTTCTACATAAGGTTTTATATCTCCCACAGTTGAGGAGAAACTTATTGTCCTTGGTCCACATCCACCAGTAAGGACACTCCATTCATATGTTTGATGGCAAGGTTGAGGTGAGAAAAGCATCAAATCACTCACTTTTCATGATGGGGATAGAAGAAGAAAGGCTTCTCCTGCTGCAAGGCACCTCTACTCGTGCACAAAATTTCTCATACAGTTCTCATTATTATAAAGATACATTTAAGAGCACATAGAAAACTTGAACTCATTCATTCAGATTTATGCGGTCCAATGCGTGTTCCTTATGCAAATGGAAATAAATATATGATGACATTTATTGATGACTACACTAGAATCTGTTGGGTTTATTTATTGAATAACAAATCTGATTCGTTTCAAAGTTTCAAGAATTTTCGTGCATGGATTGAAAATGATGCACAATCTCATATTATGTCTATTCATACTGATAATGGAAAAGAATACACTTTAAATGAATTTGAAAACTATATTCTCCACCATGGGACCAAACATTAAACAATTGTGCCTTATAATCCCCAACAGAACGGAGTAGCTAAAAGAATGAATACGAGAATATTAATTATGTTACGTTCCATGATGTTTTTCAAGAATGTAAAATTGATGTTTTGGGATGATGCAATTGTATGTGTTGTATATCTAAAGAATAGATGTCCATCTAATGTTATTAGAAACAAGACTCCTTATGAAATGTGGTATGGTCACATTCCTTCGCTAAAGCATCTAAGGGTCTTTTGTTCCACCTGTTATGCCTTGATACCAAAAGTACATAGAAAAAAATTGGTGCAAGGAGTCTTAAGTGTATCTTCTTGGGGTATTCAAAAACCTCCAAAGCATACCGTCTCTATGATCAAGTTAATAAAAACTTTGTTGTATCTAGAGATGTAATCTTTCTTGAATCTTCCAAAGCTGACAATGTTGTTGAGTGACAACTTGATCGCTGTGATAGATTCAGAAATGAAATATCATTTCAAAATTTTGATAATCAAACTCCACATCTTGAAGGGGGGATTCTTATACTATATAAATATGTGAAATCTTCTTCTAAAGAACTCACCCCCCCCACATGAAACTCCAACCATTAATGATACTTTAAGTGATGTGATTAACATAAATAGAAGACTCAATCTTGATTTAGTCCTAACTCTATCAACTGAGCATCCTAGACCATCTGAGAAAGGTCCACCAAAGTGGTTTACAAAGACACTTGAAAGTGTTCATCCTGATGAAGTTGGAAATACAGGAAAATGGAATTCAACAAGGAAAAATGGCAGTGATGTAGATGATTTTGATTCACCTGTTGATATGGATGTTTCTTATCATTGTGAACTAAATTTGTCTATAGATTTTGAACCAACTTCCTTTAAAGAAGTTGCTTTTCATGATGAATGGAAAGAATCATTGCAAAAGGAGTATGATGCCTTGATAAATAATGGCACTTAGAAGTTGGTTTATCCTCCATTGGGAACCAAACAAATTGGCTACAAGGGGGTCTACAAGAACAATTATAAAGATGATGGCTCACCTGACAAGCACAAAGCCAGGATTGTGGAAAAAGGTTTTGCACTGAAGGAAGGGGTCGATTATGAGGAAATTTTTTCCCCCACGAGAAAATGGGCTACCATCAAGACAGTGTTTTCCCTAGTAGCTCAGAATGGTTGGAAGGTCCATGAAATGGATGTAAAAATTGATTTCTTGAATGGAGATTTGAAAGAGAATGTTTTTATGTCTCGGCCTAAAGGATTTGCTATGAAGGGACATGAACATAAAGTATGCAATATTATGAAATCCTTATGGCCTCAAGAAAGCACCACGATCCTGGTATTTGTCAAGAAACTTGGTAAAACAATTGTATATCTTGTGGTATATGTAGATGATATTTTGATGACAGGGGACAATGAGAGCTACATTGCATCCATAAAGAAGGAATTGAGGAAAGGTTCTCAAATGACTAAGCTGGGTTGTGTTCACTACTGTCTTGGTATTGAAGTAACTCAACATACGAAGTCCATATTCCTCACTCAAAAGAAGTACATTGGACATTTGTTGAACAAGTTTGGCATGGCTAAGTGAAATGATCTGACTACTCCAATGGAACAAAACTTAAATCTCGCATCCATTGAAGGAGAGGAATTTGAGGATGCAACAAAGTATAGAGAGCTTGTAGGAAGTCTCAACTACCTAACTACTACTAGACGAGCCAGTTAATTTTCTATTGGAATCCTCTCCATGTTTATGAAAAAGCCTTGTGAGGGAAATTGGTCTGCTGAAAAAAGAGTTCTAAAGTACTTGAAGGGAACTCAAGAATTTGGACTCAAGTGTACATAGGTAGGTGACTTAAGCTTGATAGGATATTCTGATTCAGACTTCGATGGAGACAAATAAACTTGGGTATCTACTTCTACTTATGTTATGAGCCTTTGATTAGGAGCTGACTCCTAGAGATCATTAAAACAATCAGTTCTAGAAGATTCCATAATAGAGGCATAATCTATGGCAGTAGCTCAGGCAACAAAAGAAATTTTGTGTCTCAGGAAAATTCTAAAAGAATTGCAGGTAAAACAAGTGCATTCAACTCCACTCATGATTGACAACACCTCTACAATAAAGTTCTCTAAGAATCCAAAGTTTCATGATCGAATGATGCAAATCAATACAAAATACCATTTGATTTGACATCATGTTGAGGCCAAGACAATCCATCTATTTCATTGTTCCACTAATGAGCAAATTGTAGACATCTTTACCAAAGTGCTTGGAAGAGAAAAGCTTGCAAGATTTAAAACGATGCTTGCACTCACCAAGATCCCTTCAGATTAAGGGGGGTAACGCTGACACCTAATCATGGGGATTTGGTGAACACTTGTAAATAATGTAAATAGTAGATAATGGAAAATGAAGAGCCATTGAGAGGTAAAACCCAAGGGTCACTCCCTCATGTATATAATCATCACTAATCTTAATGAATAAATGCAATTCATTTGAGGAGTTACCTCGTGGCCTCATACCTTGAGATTGGAGTGAACGTAGTCATTAGGAAAGGTAATAATGAGACCATTTATTGATTAATTAATGTTGACTAAGATGAAAAAAATATTAAATAATAAAAGGTTGAGAATTGAAATCAAATTAAAATATTGAATACAATAGATTTAGAATTCAAGTCAAATTAAACATTTGTAATTAAATTTAGATTAGATGTTTTAGGATTTAATTTGAATCAAGATAATTAGAAAAAATGAAAATACAACATGGGCAGGAATAAAAGTTTAATCATCAAAAGTCAATTATTAAATTAGTTTTATTTTGTAAGAATTGATAAAAAAAATATTTTGTAAGAATTGGTCACAATTTAATAGCCAATATTAAATTAATTTAAACTTAAAAATAATATTTGTATTGTAATCACAAATTATTTCATTAATTATTTTAATTATGGGATAAGATTAGGAATAAGTGTTAGTGAATTTTAATAATATCTATTAGAATATATTGTTAATAAAATGATAATGAGTATGATTTGACTGAAAGAATAAATAATGTAGACTTGGTCAAAGGAGTATTATTGAATTGGATTAAGATATAAAATAATTTGACTAATGAAGGAATATTAAATAATAAGTAATATAGAATTATAATAAAAAGGAATAAGATTAAATAAGAAGTAATATTAAATAGGGACGTTATGAGAAAATTAGAATTAAAGAAATATAATTAGAATAATAAAGTTTTAAAATGAATAACTAAACGAATAATGCAAAGGGGTGGGGTTGAAATATGAAAATAAAGGAGTGTTGAGGAGGAAGGCATGGAAAACTAAGAAAGAGAGGAAGAAGAGAGGGGGATAGAGTTTAAGAAGGGTTAGACTTATATTAGAAGAATATGGTTTATAAAATAAGAAATGGATGGTGGGATTTCGAGAATGACTTAAATGATAACCATATTCTTGATTAAAGTTGTTAGGATGTTTTTCAATTTCTGGGGCTTCCCTAATGACACAGTTGGAGTGGAAGGGTGCAAATGCCAATATTTTTGTTTTATCAACACAATTGTGCTTGGTATTATGAAAATGTTCAACAATGGTTGATTTAGAAATGCGGGTATGGTAAGTATCGACCATTTATTCTTTGAGTCGAGCTTTGAAGGATCTGTCAATTTACCCAATGTAGGATATTCCAAAGGAGCAAGGGATTTCATTATTCCAATTCCTTTGTTGGGTTAGAACTATCTTCCTTATAATATAGATTAATTTTTTAATGGTTGATTCAGATAAATGATTAAATTGAAGATGGTAATTTGAGTAATGTTTCAATACAATTTAATTTTCTAATGAAAAATCATATAATATTAATGATGAGAAATAAGTTCAATTATAAAAAACAAGTGAGGAATCTATATTGATCCTAATAATAATGATCTGACTCATAAACCTGATGACTTCTTGATCATTCACTTAACTTAGTGGTACAACTTCAACCCACCGTGTGAAATATTCCATATTTGTTAGAAAATATCAGTACTTCTTTGAGGAATGAGGAATAGTTTCATTGATGACATATAAACCCAATTTCTAAAAGGTTCTTCAATTGCAATGGGCTACATTAGAGTAGCTTGTCATTTATCTTGGCCAACGCACTTCTGACAACTTGGACACATAAGTGCATATCCATGAGCATTATTCAATAATTTTGTTTAGTAGTATCCTAATTGCATTACCTTGTGCACTGTAGTATCCAATGAACCTCAATGTTGCACAAGCATGTTGTAATTCCCAAGGATACCGACATTAATTATCAATTTGGAGTTTTCGGAAACATAATAGGTGTCAGCACTATGTGTGCAACATTAAATGTTTACTTATTTCATTGATTTGATGCAATGAAGTGAATTAAGATGTCAAAAGCCAATTTTGTGAAATTCCAAAGAAGGAAGAGTACTCAGCTAAACTTTGCAATGAAATAGATGATTGAAGAATTACTTCACCTAATGCACCAACAAAACACTAATCTGCGTGCATAGAAAGAAAGGGTAGAAAGGAACTCCTAATATGTTTTGTGGAAGATAAATAATAGGAAAGTAATCCTTAGATAATTGTATGAAAGTAGAGATTCTAATTTATCTTACATAAAATAAAATCTATGTTATTGCAATCAAGATAAACTATTTTATGTTTACAAAAATCATCAAGTGCTCAAAATAAATCAACACATACTATTTCTATATTGTTAACTCATAATAAAAATAGTAAACCCTAATTTCATACTTAAAGCTACAATGAGGGACAAATTATTCCAGTTGGATTGCAAGGCTTAGGGGACATTGTAAGGTGATTGAAGATGAAGAATATGCTTAAGAATAAATTCTTTCCAAGTGCTGATAAATTTCCCAAAGTGCTAGAGGTTGCTACATGATTAAATCTGGAAACATTCTCAGTACTCTAGAAGCGATACGGAGGTGGCGAAATATAGTGGAAGGTAGGGAAAGAGCGTAGAGAAACTCTACAATATTATATGTACTATAAATATTTTCACACTAATGAAAAAAATTGAATAAATATATATATATATATATATAGATAGTATTCCATTTGATCCAAAATGGATCCAAATACCCTCTAAGTCTTCAAAAATCGTTTAAAAGATCAAAACAATCGCATTAGAAAACCTTCATAAAACACCGAAAAACACTATCGGGACCCAAAAACATGAAGAAAGCAGTGAAAACAAGCTTATTGGTGGTCAAAGCAACTTTGAATCAGAGCCGTCGGATCTGGCCGATCAACGGTCTAGATCCGATCGGCGGATCACAATTGGCGGTGGCAAAGGGAGGATATTGGCAGAGACCACAAGGAATATGTGATAGCGATCAGTGGGGTTAACGAGGACCATCGTTCAAGCATGAAGATCAATGGCCCTTGTTGCATTATAGTATCCCTATCAGCAAATACAAAGAAGCGCTTACAACGACTCGGGGTATGTGCAATGTGCGATTGTGGTCAATCGAATCGCAACATCGCATCGGAAAATTTCAATGGAGGGGGTTTGGTAATAACCATTATTATGATAGCTAGACCCAATAAAACTATGGACGATATTTGATAATATTTCAAGTCCGGAAACAATGCTTTTTCATTATAAATCACATTTTCGTTAAACAAACGAAATACAAGGGATAAAGCACGGATGCGATATTACGGACCTGAAAGGGTTTATTGATGTTGTTGTATATTGTTTCAAGTCTAATATGGTCCATTTTGCGAGATTTTACAATGTTTTAATGTATTTTAAAAATACAAAGGAGAAACCATGGAATGGGCAATTGCAACTTGCGATAGTGATTAAGGGCAGACCTGATAGGAGTAAATAGAAAGTGGTTGTTTCAGGGATTTCAAAGGCTTGATGCACTCTTCTATTGCAGAATAGGTTGCCACCTCCCCTAAAGGTGTTATTTGATGATTATTTAATGCTTAGAAGGGGGATTCGAGTGGACAAAGGTTGGGAGACAGAGTGCCAAGAAGAGGAAATGAACAAGCAGTGCCGATTGGCTTTAAAGCTACAGAAGACAGAAGACAGAGGCAGGAAATGCTGAGACAAAGTAAAGACACTGAAAAAGAGTGATAAAGAGAGTCTATGTACTCCGAGAGGCTTGAGGGGTTCAAGCAAAACTCTTGCTGTTATATTTGTTGTGTGAGGCTCAATTTGAGCTCATTGTTGTAAAACTATATTTTTGAAGACATAATAGAGAGGTCACCACTGAAGGCTGGACCAGGAGACGTAGCCTAGGAGTGTTGGGTGAAGTCCTTATTAAACTTGTTGCATTTATATGTGTTTGTCTATTATTTTCTTTTACTGCTTCATTGCCTATGTATTTCGCAATCTTATTAATCCATTGCACAATGTAACATAGGCATATCCAAGCACATGAGTCTGTAATACCTTAATAATTATCTAGGATCTCATTATCAGATCAAGTTGTATCAGAGCTTTAGGTTTGCTAAGGTTAGACAAACTTGTGCTATATTGTTGAATGGTAACTAGTTCAAAGCTCAAATTAGGAGAAGGAGAACTAGTTGAGGCTAATCTAGAAATTGGGAGAGTCTATCCTCAGAAGAAGATGGCAGAAGAAATTCCCTTAGAATCAAATTGTCAGTTCATGGACAATTTCCTGACCATGAGATCCATGGTATAAGAGATGTATCGAGAATTTAAGAATGGTCGAGGTGAAGATACTTCAACCTCCAAACAAGACAAAGGAACAGAGGAACCTCTTCTAGATGGCCATTCAGAAGGAAAAGGAAAAGGGAAAGAACCTCCTCTATCAATACCTCCTTCTAGCCCTGAAAATAAGAAGAAGACAACATCTTTGATTAAATTATATGTAAAATTTGATTTGTCAATATATGATGGAAAATTAAATGCAGAAAAGCTAGATAACTGGATTAGACAGATTGATGTATATTGTAGGGTGGAGAACATCGATTCAGAAAGGAGAAAGATTTAGCTGGCCAGCCTTCGCCTTGGAGGAACTACTCTAGTGTGGTGGGAAGGTAGGACACAAGATGACTTGAAGAAGCATGGTAAAATTCCTTCTACCTGGAGTGAATTTGTTTCTGCCATTAAAAAACAACTCTATCCACTAGCTTATATGCAACAAGAAATTATGAGTTGGAAAAATCTTCACCAATTAAAGGGCCAAAGTGTACAAAGTTATACCTAGGAATTGAGAAAAAGAGCTTTAATTCTAGGAATTTCTCTAGACTCACTTGAAACTTTGTTGAAGTATATAGGTGGCCTATACAGCTATTTGAGTCACACCATTCTCATGGTTAACCCTACTAGCATAGATGAGGTATCCGTTCAGGCTACAAATCTAGATGTTAGAGGCAAGAATGTGAACCCAGAGATTGGGGGATCATCAAAACCTACTGCAAGCAAGAACCAGGAAAAGAGGAAGCAGAAATGGAAAAAGAGGAAGGAAAACACTGTACAGAAATACAAACCTTCATGCACTCACTGCAAGAAGGATGGACATGATGATGCACACTGCTGGTCTTTGCATCCGGAGCTGAAACCCAAGAAGTTCGATGGGAAGAAGAAGAAGACTATTGCTACTATTCAAAAAGATTTGGGGTTAGACTCAGGTGATGAAACAATTGTCACAGCGACAAGTATAAAAGGTAAAATTTCTGAAGCATCTACTAGTAATTCTGCACAAACTATTGATAATGAAGAAAATGAGAGGAAAAGACATGAGCTTTTTCATATGAGAGTTATTTCCAAGCATCAAAAGATTGATACTTTATTTGATAGTGGTTCACAAGTAAACCTGATTTCTAAAACAATTGTACAGAATTTGGGCTTACTAACAACACCTCACAAGAAGCCATATCCATTAGGTTGGGTATGTGATAAAGCAAAGCTACAAGTGACTAGACAATGTAAACTTAGGTTTGCTATTGGGTCAATTTGTTTATATGAGGTTGACTTAAACATATTTCCCTTGGATATATGTGGAATTGTTTTAGGAAGTCCTTACTTGTATGATAGAAAAGCAATTTTCTATAGAGCTTAAAATAAGTATCAACTCATAAAGGATGGAATAGAAGATATTGTAAGAGCTCATCAACTCAAAATAACTACACTCTCATAAACTCAAGGTAGATGAAAAGAATTGTAAATTCATGCAAGCAATTTTTACTAATGGTTGTAAAGGAAAAGACCCCTCATAAAACCAATGTATTTGAAGGTTGTGATACTAAACAGAAAACTAATTTAGAAAAACTTGTTTTAGAATATGATTTCCTATTTCAAGAACCTAAAGGTCTACCACCCAAGAGGGATATAGTACATGATATTCATTTGCAACAAGAACCTCCATTTCCTAACATTAGAATGTACAAGTTATCTACTTTAGAGAATGTAGAGATCAAGAAGCAGGTACAGGAACTACTCGATAAAGGATTCATAAGGCCAAGCACATCACCATGTGGATCTCCAATCATGTTGGTGAGAAAGAAAGATGGTTCATGGAGGATATGCATTGATTATAGAGCACTGAATAAAATAATTATCAAGAATTGTTATCCTATCCCTTGAATAGATGATCTATTAGATTAGTTGAAAGAAGCTGTTTACTTTTCCAAGTTGGACTTGTGTAGTGGCTACCATCAGGTCAGAGTAGCAGAACAAGATGCATGGAAGACTGCTTTCAAAACAAAGCAAGGGTTGTATGAATGGCTAGTTATGCCTTTTGGCTTAACCAATGCTCCTGCCCTTTCATGAGAGTTATGAATGATGTACTCCGGCCTTTTGTTGATGATTTTGTAATTGTATATTTAGATGACATTCTTGTTTTCAGTAAAACATGGGAAGAACATTTGAAGCATGTAAGGCAGACTCTAGATGTTTTGAAAAGAGAAAATCTCTATGTTAAGTTATCAAAATGTGAATTTGGTAAAACATCTTTGAATTGTTTGGGTCATATTGTAGGGGGTGGTGAATTGAAGATAGATCCCTCTAAGGTTGAAGTCATTGTGAACTGGCCTAAACCCAAATCTGCTACAGAAGTTAGGAGGAGCACAATATTGGAGAAAGTTCATTGCTAACTTTTCCTTGATTGCAGCTCCCTTACATGCTTTAACAGGATTGAACAAGGTGTTTCAGTGGGGAGGAAAATAGCAGAAAGCCTTTGACACCTTGAAAGAAAAAAATAGTACAACACCAGTAATAGCATTACCAGATCTTCAAAGGCCATTTGAGATTGAAACAGATGCCAGTGACTATGCCATCGGAGCAGTGTTGATGCAACATGGTAAACCCATATGTTATCATTCTGAGACATTTAATTCTGTAGTAGTTAATTATCCCACATATGATAAAGAATTGTATGCATTAGTACATAGTGTGAAAAGTGGAAACGTTACTTAATGGGCAAAGAAAAAATTATACATACTGATCATCAACCACTTCAGTATTTACCCTCACAAACTAAATTGTAGCAATCAAGACACTATAGGTGGATGGGTTTCCTACAGCAGTTTCATCTATTCATCAGATATAAGAAAGGCATACACAATAAAGTTCCAGATATGTTGTCCAGACCAATCATAAATGCATCTACTATACTTAAGCATAACTTAGTAATGCATGAAATCTACATTGAACAATATGTTCAAGATATAGATTTTAAAGATGTATATGCAACTTTAAGTCATGGAAAACAAGTAGAAGAATTAGATTATTATGTTAAGGACCAAATATTGTATCATTTGGGAAAGCTATGCATTCCACAAACTGAAAGAGTTAACATAATTTAGGAAGCACATATTTCCCTTATATCAGGTCATTTTGGGGTAAGTAAAACAGTTGCACAATTGCAAAGATTCTGCTATTGGCCAAAAACGTATGAAATAGTTTCTAGATATATCAAAAGGTGTACCATGTGTGATAAAATAAAGCCTAGCAATAGAAAATTAGGCTTGTACACTCCACTTCCAGTTCCTTCTCATCCTTGGGGAAGTGTTTCCATGG
The DNA here is from genome assembly GCA_000404065.3 of Pinus taeda. Taxonomy (NCBI): domain Eukaryota; kingdom Viridiplantae; phylum Streptophyta; class Pinopsida; order Pinales; family Pinaceae; genus Pinus; species Pinus taeda. Next base: position 158,714 of record APFE031636016.1, on the reverse strand, counting down.
ACTTTGTTGGGGGACTGCCAAAATGTAGAAAAGGTCATGATTACTTATATGTTATTGTGGATAGGTTCAGAAAAACGTGTATTTTAATACTTTGTAACAAGTAGATTACAGTTGAACAAACAACAAAGTTGTTGTTTCGGCATGTCTGGGTGCATTTTCGGTTACCCACTTCCATAGTATCTGATCAAGATTCCCGATTTGTTGGGAAGTTTTGATCAAGTATGTGGGAATTGATGGACACCAGACTGAAAAAGGACAACCTATGATCCATAAACAGATGGCCAAATAGAGGTGGTTAATAGGACAGTGATCCAGTTGCTGAGGGGTTATTGCAACAAGCATCCCAAACTTTGGGATGAACATTTGTGTTATCTGCAACAGGCTTACAATTTTGCTAAGCATTCTTCTATGCAGAGATCTCCTTTTAAGACTTGTTTTGGTTTTACACCAAGGTCTCCCTTGGATTTTGTCTTTGAAAAAACATAACAGTTGATGGACACAACAATGTGGACAAAGAAACCAAGTTCGTTGAATAGATCCAAGAAATTCACCAAGCAGTGCAGGAATATTTGGAAAAGAGCCAGGTCAAGTATAAGGCAAGGCATGATAAGCATCAGATGGAGCATAGCTTCTAAGTTGGTGATCAAATCTGGTTGTACATTAGCAATGAAAGAATGCAAGGTGAGGGAAAGAAGTTGAAGCCAATAAGGTATGGGCCTTTCAAGATAGTTGAAAAAATTGGTGAGAACTCTTTTCGCTTTGATTTCCCAGCTTACATGCACATCTATTCAATGGTTAACACAAAGAATTTGAGACTATTTGAACCTTCATTAATTGAAGATCCCGAAGAGAAAAGTCAATTGCCTTCTATTGATGATCTGTTTCCTGAATATCTCAATGAGTTGCAGGAAGATACAGTTCTAGACAGAAAGGTGAGAACTACATGTAGAGGGGACGTTGAGTACCTCAGAATCAAACTCAAAGGTTCAAAACCGAGCAGTGCACGATGGATGGAAATTGGGCAAGTGAGGGAGTTGTATCTTCACTTTATCGATGCTTGAAAACCAACTTTTAGTAGTCCAAAATATTTTTCAGTGGGAAGGCGTGATCCATTATGGATCCAAATACCCTCTAAGTCTTCAAAATTTGTTTAAAAAATCAAAACAATCGCATGAGAAAACCTTCATAAAACAACGGAAAACACTATCGAGACCCAAAGACATGAAGAAAGCAGTGAAAATAGGCTTATCAGTGGTCAAAGAAACTTTGAATCAGAGCCGTCGGATCTGGCCGGTCAACGGTCCAAATCTGGTTGGCGCATCGCAATCGGTGGTGGCAAAGGGAGGCTATCGGCAGAGACCATAAGGAATATGCGACATTAATCAGCGGGGTCAATTAGGGCCTTCGATCAAGCACACAGATCGATAGCCCTCATTGCATTACAGTATAGCTATCGACAAATACAAAGAAGCACTCACAACGGCCCGAGGTATGTGCGATGTCCGATTGCGATAAATCACATCGCAATCGCAACATCACATCGGAACATTTCAATGGAGTGGGGCTAATAATAACCATGACTGTGATAGCCGGACCTGATAAAACTATGGACAATATTTGATAATATTTCTAGTCTGGAAACAATGGTTTTTTAGTGTAAATTGCATTTTCATTAAGCAAACGAAATACAAGGGATAAAGCACCGATGCGATATTACAGACCTGAAAGGGTTTATTAATGCTGTTGCATATTGTTTCGAGTCCAATATGGGCCATTTTGTGGGATTTTCCAATGTTTTAATGTATTTTAAGAATTCAAAGGGGAAACCATGGAACGGGCAAATGCGACTTATGATAGGGATTAAGGGTGGACCCGATAGGAGTACAGACTGGATTTGAGGACTTTTGAAGTCTGATGGACAATGTTTTGGGTGGTTTTCCCATGTTTGAATGCATTTCTCTGTGTAAATAGAAAGCGGTTGTTTTAGGGATTTCAAAGGCCCAGTGCACTCTTTCGTTGCAGAACATGTGGCCACCTCCCCTAAACGCGTTATGCCATGATTATTTAATGCTCAGAAGAGGGATTCGAGTGGACAAAGGCTGGGAGATAGAGAGCCGAGAAGAGGAAACGAACAAGCAGTGCCAATTGGCTTTAAAGCCACAGAAGATAGAAGATAGAGGCAGGCAGTGCTGAGACAGAGCAAAGACATAGACAAAGAGTGATAAAGAGAGCCTGTGTACTTCGAGAGGCTTGAGGGGTTCAAGAGAAACTCTTGTTGTTGTATCTGTTATGTGAGGCTCAATTTGAGCTCACTCTTGTAAAACTCTATTTTTGAAGACATAATAGAGAGGTCATCACTAAAGGCTGGACCAGGAGACGTAGCCCAAGAGTGTTGGGTGAACTCCTTATTAAACTTGTTGCATTTATATGTGTTTGTCTATTATGTTCTTTTATTGCTTCATTGTCTATGTATTTCGCAATCTTATTGATCCATTGCACAAAGTAACATAGGCATATCCAGGCACATGAGTCTGTAATACCTTAATAATTGTCTAGGATCTCATATTCAGATCACCATTTACTATAATAGTTTACATCGAATTCTAATCTGATTTCTAATACCACTTCTAAAAAATGACATAATAGTGACATTCTATGGAGATATTATTGATTATTCACTCCCATATTATATTAACCAACACAACTACTCACCTCGTTAAATATACATATATTTAAGAGATTAGATTTTATTTTTGTTTAATAAAAGAAAATAATCCTTCTTAACAATAAGGATCCTTATCCTAAATAAGGTATTCATCTTTTGAATAAATAAAAATAATGGTTTCTCCCAACCTTTTAGGTCTATTTTTTCACATGTCAGAATTATTAGTTATGAATTTCATTTCTCCCTTTGTTCACATTTATATGGCATATTTTTGTAAACATTGTAATTCATTCTATACAAAACTAGATTACATTAGTATGTTGGTTACATCATGTATGTCGGAAATATTTTCTATGCACATACCCTCTCGGGTCCATATTCCATATTTCTACATAAATGTTGGAACAAATGAATTCTTGCAAACTTTATATCAGATTGTTTTGATTTGAAGACAATGCATGTGGTATATTAGGTTGGTGATACAACGTTCATTGGTTATTTAAAATACAAGTCTGGACCATCTTCGAGATAGTTCTGCAGTTTCCTGTCTAATACATGGCCCTTCCCAAAGATAACATGCTTATGTATGGTGGTCTAACTACTCGATGGTTGGTAACATTTAACGTTTGTGTTTAAGGTTTTTCACTAGTAATGCCGCTCTGCAGCTAGGCTTTCATAGTGGAAACTCTTGTTCAGAATTTAATATAGATATGGTGAGTGAGTGTTGGCCTTCTATATGTCAACAAAATGAATAATATCCTCAATGCATCTGCTCTTTTCCATGAAGGTGATTCTATGTTCTCCAACTTTGTTTCATTTGTTCCATTCCCAATTACACTTTAATTATGTTTAATACATTTGTTTCTTTTCATGTTACACTTGTGTGTTAAACTTTCATTAATAGTTTTGTTGTATATATGTAAACCATTTTTTTTGTAGTTGAAAAAGTTAGCGCAACAACTTTTGTGAAAATTTCATGTAATAAAAATAAAGAAAGGCATAATAATAACCACAAAGGATGGCACACTTATTCCAAGTTGAATGTTGGGAAATATCCTAGTGATGGGGATCACTTGTGACTAATTAAGTCTAAGGAAATTGGCAAAGGAAATGGCCAAGACTTTGGAAAGGGAAAATGACATTTTTGGTACATTTATTTAAGAAAATAATGGAAACTAGAGGAAAAAGGAGGTGAAAGGTCATAGGTTGCATGTGAGGAGGAAAATGAAGAAAATGTAGTCCTCATTCATAAAAAGGCCTATGAGGATCAATTGGTAACCCCTTTTTAGTTTAGTTTTGGAGCTCTCTCATAATTCTGTCTCTCTCTCATACTCTTCGAGACATCGAGTTTTCTTGCAGCACTCTTGGAGGGTGTGGCATACTTAGATTTTTGGAGCAAGAAGGAAAAGGAAGCAAAAGAAAGTGTAAGAGGGCATTAGGATCAGAAGCTACATCAGATTTTCTTGCACATACAGAGTTGCATGTATGTTTCCTTCACTAGTTTTTGCATGCATAGCATATGCTTGTGGATTATTGGTTGTGATATGTCATTAGCATGGAGGATGGCTAAGATTGATAGTGTATTGCCTAGCCTTTTCATTTCCTAGATAACCATGGTGATTTTGGTTTTATTTACATTCTTTTGTTTTGGTTGGTTCTCATGTTTCCTTAGATTGGGTTGAGTTACTAGTCTTGGAACCCCTGGTTCGACAAACGCTCTGGAGGTCCTCTAACAACTTGGGTTGATTTACTAGTCCTGGAAGCCTTGGTTGGACAAGCACTCTAGAAGTCCTTAATGGGTTGATTTACTAGTCGTGGAAGCACTGGTTGGAAAAATGATCTAGAAGCCCTCTATAGGTTTTGGGTTGAGTTTCTAGTCTTGGAAGCCTTGGTTGGACAAATGCTTTGGAGCCGTGGAAGGCTTGGATGGCCAATATGATGACGGTTTTATGATGTCCAACCATGAGGTGGAATCATTGTTTGATGGGTTGAGGCGGATGACCTCTAGATGTCGTAGATGGTTTTGATTGATGTGTTCTATGATATCCCACGTTAATCATTGGAATATGGCGTGGGGGTGAATGTTATACTAGAAAATGACCTCCTCATTAGTTCAGAGGAGAAAGGAAAGATCACTAAAAGATTGACGAAGTTCACAAGTGTATTTTCTAAGTTAATGCTCCCCGGAACTAGCAAGGTGATCTATATAGCTTCCTAGCCTTGAAATAGGTGCAGTAGTCCCTAGGGTAACTCTCTGTGTTGCCTTGGGGGGGAGTGTTAGTAAAATTTAGTGAGTTTATTAATGTCTAAGGAGCAGGTTGACCGAATAATATCCTTACATTCACGCATACGTCAGCCCATAAAGCAGGGAAGCATCTAGATTTGACCTTGTTACACTGAAATTTGTCACCATGGCTATCTACAGTTAAATAGCCATTTTGTCCTCCTTGTCAAGCCTCAAACCTTTGCTCTTCATGTCAAACTTCAAAAAGAGAGAAAGTCACTTTAAAACACGTTTATCTCTGGGTACGCAGGTTCTCTCTACCTTGCCTGCGTGTACGCACTCAAAACACACTGTATCTGCGTACTTGTACGCTTTGTAAGCTAAAGGTTGGGTGCGTACCCCTGTAAAGGTCAAAACGCGCGAGTTTCATCTCTAAAAAGTTACTTGTGGTCACTTCTAGAGCCTTCTAGAAGAGTGTTTGACGTGTATTGAGCGCCTCCAGATGGTTCATGCACCGCTATGATAGAGGAACTTATCCCATCAAGAGAGGAGCTACCCCATCCAAAAGAGGGAGTATCCCATTGATGTTGGAACTGAATAACTTCCTCTAGAACACTATAAATACAAGCTTTGGGCCAGAGGAGGGGAGGTTGAAAGCTGAACATTCCAAAGGGTAGATGCTGCTGGAATTAGGACTTCCATTGTTAACTTGTGAGGAGAGATTACCATCCTTTCTTGTTGCCATATTGGGAGTGAGTGAGCTTGTCAAAGTAGAGGAAATCTCTTGTTGGACCCTGGGAGGAGCTTGCACAACACCAAGGCTCAGGTTGTAATGGTTCCTTTTTTGTTTCCTTAATACAATAAGTCCATTCTTCTCAATGATTTGTTGTTAATGAATTATTTCATGTACTCCTTGGTCTATGTGATGAATATGCTTTGTTTTATGATGAATATTCAGGTGTTATGTAATCGTTTGCTTTGTTAGTGTATGCAGGTCTTAAGGTGAAGGAGGAGCTCATCTGGATCAGCAAGGCTGGACTGCTACAACAAGCGTTGGACCTAAGGTAAGATCGGAAAACACTTGGTTCTCATAGAATAATGTGTGTTTAGAGAAGGATTGCTCTTGTTTGGTTTGTTTGTCACTAGAGAGTCTTAGACTCCTAGGGAGGTTAGCTTTGTCCGCAAAAATAACTCTTTCCGCATGACAGACCTATTTGATGAATTACTATTCCTAACGGAGTCTAACAAATAGGGAAAGAGAGATAAAGCATGGCAACATCTCAAATTTTGCCAAAAATAACTCATGAAAGAATAGGCAACGCTTATCCTCTCATGCTATATATTTGAGGCTTGGGGCATTGTTAAAGAAGTTGAAAGTATTGAAAGGATTGCCTATTGATTGTCAGAGTTTTGTATTAGAGATTGACTCATCAAGATGTTAAGAACAGAGCAACAGAGAGGAGCTGGAGGAGTAAGGGACACTTTATTCAATGGATGCTTGTAATCACTCTCTCCTATCATTAATATAGACCTGTAGTTGTGTTTCCCACTCCACGAAGTTGGTATTGTGATTTATTTACATGTTCGTGTAATGCTATTGATTATGAGTAGCTCCAATATGTGTAGTTATATATCACCATGTATTCTTGTATTGATTGTTAATGTTATATGATGTGATATTACACCTCATGTTGTCTATGTGCAGGTATTTATCTAGGAGCTAGGTGAGGGCTCTTCCAATCCGCTACTTTGAGTTCTCTAGCAACACCACACAAATATTTTAGTTAACAATCTTCATTCTTACTTTGGTTATCATTATATATATATATGGATATGTGCATATATCTTTGTGTCGGTTGTAGCTAATTTGAATGTCTACCAAGGATCCCGAGAATATCCTTAAGGGTATCTCCACCACAATCACCCGTGCATTAATCCCTACAGCCAAATTGACGAATCCACTAGGGACTACACTTAGTTCCTGATTTTATCCTTGAAGGTTCCCAGATCTCTCTTTCTTCCAGGCCCTCTTGTACTTGTTGATTTCCTTTCTAACCACACAGGACTATACAACACCCTTCTCATAGTACTCATCCTTTGATCTAATCCCAATAGCCTTGTTTTAGAGCCTCTTCCACACTAACGCAACCCAGCAGTGAAACGAGTGCTTTATAAAGAACAATTTCCTTGCAAACAGAGCATTTGTAGAGCTGCTGACTCTCTATGTCCTTTGTTGAGGTGCATTAGCTAGCCAAGTCTTGATAAACAACAAGTTTTCTGAACTCATGGGTTTGGAAAGTTGCTTGTATGTTGATCAAGTACCTGCAGTTGTGCATGTTTTTTTGGCTGTTTGTTTCTTGAACAATTTTTTTCTTTTTAGGAAAATAGCTTTACTACTTAAGTTTTTCATAAAAAGAAAATACAAATTTTGTACAGTTTTTTCTGCTTAATTAGATAGATCCTGCATTTATTTTGTTTTAAAAGTTGTTAGAGAACATTTTATTTCTGTTAATTTTGCTTGTGTTTTATTGTACTGGATACAGGATATATATTGATGTATAAATGATGCTTTCCTTGTCGAAGCAACTCATTCATCAAAGTGAAATTTAAAGCATTTTTCTACATGGTTTGTGTTAAAGCCCCACAAAACTCCACACGTCAACAGCCCCACTGAAGACATTAACGAAGTAAATTTAAAGTTTACATCTTAATAAAATCAATCAACAACACTTTTATGAGTAAAAACACATATCAGTATAGGTTAGGATCTTGGGTTAGGTAGTTGTGACTTAACTACCCAAGATGATACATCAAGACTAGTGCCATTAATGAGGGAAATCCTTCTACACTCATACTATCTAGGACCACTCCAGTCAAAGAAGAGCTAAATGTGAGACAACATTGTACTCTAAATGAAGGTAGCACACCTTTGATTAGAAATCCTTTGGGTATTTTGTGTATCGAGGATCCCTTTGTTAGGATATTCCGACACGTAGGAATAGTTAAGTATAACTTGGTCTAGTATAGAGTTAGGTAAAGTGTGTTTCTTTAACATGTACATTTGTAACTTACAATCTGACAGTCATGATATGTAGTAATCAGACGGTTCATTCTCTCCTTGGTATTACCGACACTTGATCCATAGCTTGACACCCGATTGGTCCATGAATTCTATTTAAAGTGCATGGAGGGTCATTTGTAGGTTCACCGTGCTTGAGAGAAGCTTATGTAAATTTTCTTTCTTTTATTAATAAATTGCCTATAGTAGCCACGTTGGCATAGGCCGTGGACTGTTTCCCTCTCTGAGGGTTTTAACCACGTCAAAATACTGGTGTATTGATCTGTGATCTGTTTGTGAG
>APFE031636016.1:46083-144422 GCA_000404065.3 Pinus taeda | reverse complement strand
ATGTAAATTTTCATTCTTTTATTAATAAATTTCCTGTAGTAGCCACGTTGGCACAGGCCGTGGACTGTTTCCCTCTCTGAGGGTTTTAACCACGTCAAAATATTGTATTGATCTGTGATCTGTTTGTGAGCGGTGTCCTTTTGGTGTTCTGTCTGAGGAACTTACCCTGTATATTCCTTCACCCTTTGGGGATATCAGAGCTGAGATGGGCACTCAGGTATCTTTCCCGCACACCGTATTGTCTACGACCATGTTCCCCCCCAGTAGTGTATGTGATTTGAGGTAACCATAGTGGCCATACCCTTAGGGACGAACAAAAGGTTACTAGGGTGGGCTACCGTGGTACCTAAACATACGACCCTACTATGTCTTTCGTTTATGGGAGGGTGCTCGTCTTCACGAGAGTACTTGGCCCCTTAATCTGAGGTTTGGGCAATGCTCAAGATTAATTGTAACTATACATTTGGCCAACTCTCTCATTATCCATTGTGATACTGGGTTTAATCTCCAACAAACAGTGGTTATCAGATAGGGTCATACCCTTTGCTTGCGGATTGACTGTTTAGAGTGTTTTTTATTTTTCAGGTGCCATTTTATTATCATTGAGACTATAATAAATATCACTATAAAATATTTTGATAAAATCTATCGGTCGTTGTGGCTACATATGGCCCTCGTCTTCAATCTGGACAACTACAAGTTGTTCCTCCACTAACTGTGGAGGATCCATCGAGCCCCACAGAGCCGGATTACACATCTTCAAGTAATCAATCTCCAAGATCTAACACTAAATCAGTCTATACATCCCACGAATCAAGTCTACTAGAAGATTTCTTTATTGAAGGTTTCATCCCTCCTTATAATCCTCCGATCTTGAATCCATTGGGATCATTATTGATTGAAGTTGCAATTGTACCTCCTATGTCTTCCACTGTACCTATAATCACCATCCCATTGATGACTAACGGGTCATTGGATTTTGTGGACACTTTTGGTCCAGCCTCACTTCCCTAGTCGACAGTTAGTACTACATCACTGATTGAAAACCCTGATATCCCAACTGTGCTAGGTCCAAGCACCATAGTTACACCAAACCTGAGTGGAACTTAGTACATACTAGTTTCCACCACTTTTGTGTCAGTTCCTAGACCTTTGACAATCACTACACATAGTGCTCCTTATAGTGCTCCATATAGCACGGTTAACATGGGTCCCTTCAGTAACCCCTTTGGCTGGAATCCTTTGTTTAGTTCCAACCGCTAGGTTCAAGTGCCTGGGGGAACCATTTCCAATATGCACATACCAGCTAGGAATATAATCGTTCCCCCTTCATTTATAGGACAAACTAGATAGTCATTGATTGACATGAATCCTCCATATGTCAGTCAGATGCCAATGGCTAACTACGTGGTTGGAGGGATCCATCAACCCAGTCTCGTTCAATCCATATGGGCACCCCATTCTCAACCTCAAATGATTCAAGGGGGAACTTATTATCCTGGGGGAAATCAAACTTATATCTCCCAGCCTAACAACCCCTATGGACAACCACAATATATTACTGTTCCCCAAGAAATTTATTATTTTGCAAATAATCTGTATAATGTTGGGGACAATATGATGGGAAGACCGCAAGGACCCTCAAGTCATTTGTCATCACCTTGGCATGAATCAAGGGCATCAAATAACTTTCATTTATTGGAAACACTTGATATCCATGACTTGAAAAAACTCACCAACGACCCCATCTTTCATAACTTACTTTGGCCTCCAATCTCACAAAACATTCCCACCAATATCCCGAAGTTCGAAGGGAAACAAGGGGAGGATCCAGGTACACACATCACCACCTATCATTTATGGTGCATCTCTAACTCCATGGTGGATGCTAGTATCCAGCTTCGGCTCTTCCCCTGCACCCTTATTGGTAATGCAGCCAAGTGGTACATTGAGTTACCACGCACGTTAGTTAATACCTTTGGCACCTTAGCCATGGAATTTTTGAAGCACTTTCAACTACCCATCCTCTATGAAGCTGGGATGGAACTCATTACTACTTTACACCAAGACACAACCACCCACAACTCGAATTACATCCATGAATGTAGGTGTAGGCAGAGGCTAGTCAAAGCACCCCTCCTAGATTATCTATTCGCTGTTTGGTTTCGAAAATCTCTTCTCCCCCAAATTTTTAAGGATGTTTTTTTATATGGTGTGGTCACTAAACATCAGTCAACTCATCATGCCCAACACTTAGATTTGATTTATTCACAGTCTGGCACATTATATAATGTCATCCCCAATGCCACTAGAACTTCCAATGCTCCCGCTACTCAACAACCTGGCACACACGCTGATGGCATTATCAGTGCTACCTCCGGGGCTATTGTAAAAAAAATTAGCAGACACATTGCCCAGTTTTAAGTCAACCTCACTACCCATTCAACTACTCTTCCTACCATCACGATAAACTCTGTGCACTCTACCCAAAAAATTACCGATAAGAATAAGAAGAATAAGAAAAAGACCGCTCCTTCTAAAGAACAATTGGCCAAACAGTGCAACCAAAAGAAGAAAGTTGTTGCACCACCTAGCAGTGGAAAGGAAAAATTTGTCAAGTTCCCTTGCAAGATCTGTGTGGAAGCCCATATAACACATTGCTATCCGAGCCTCCAAAAATGCATAGGTCTCCTTTCTCAAAAGGAAATTGGCTAAACCCCTGCGGTCCTTGACAACCATTTCCCTACTCACTAGCAACAACATATTATTGCGAACCAACCTTGACCCTCACAAGGGGGCAACAACAGTTCACATCATCCTTTAGTTGGTGAAGGACCATCTACCATTTACAAATTTGAAATGGTTGATCTTCAAATGAGAGAAGAAACTTATGGAGCACCAGTCACTAATGCTAAGGAAGCTTCCGCGAATCCAAACCCACCAGTACCCAATGATCTTCATATTGAAAGACTGGTTGATAATCTTGTGATTCACCCCCCAAAAGGGGAACTTTTTCACGTAACACATAATGCATTGTCACGTACTGCTGAGAACTACAGTATTGTAGAAGATTTTGTGCAAGCACTGTCATCTATGTCAGTACTCGAAGTATTGCAAACTTGTCCAACACAAAGGAAAGATATGCTTTCAGATATTGGTGGAGTCAACCCTCAGGATTCCATGCTGGTAATATTTGACATGGAAAAATGTAAACCTCCCCTTTGACACCAGCTTGCATTTCAGGTTCAATTTTTTTTTAAAGTACGAGGGGTACAAAGAACTATCATTGATGAAGGCGCTTCGACCTTCGTCATGTCGGCTTCATGTTGGCTCACCTTGGGTTCTCCAAGCCTCTCACCACTGTCAAGCTACCTCAAAGCTTTTGGCAACCACACTTTCATCCCAAAAGCTTACCTTGCCAGCTATCTCTGAGTGGGAAAATGGTAAAGGTGGACATCGAAGTTGTGGATCGAAAACTCAACTATAGTCTATTGTTGGCTCAGAGTTGGACTTATGCCATGACTTCCATTATGTCTAATGTCCTTCATATCATCCTATTTCCATTGGATGGAAGGATAGCCATAGTGGACCAACTGTCCTTTGCATCATAGATTACTCCCCGTTTCCTAGCAGCTCTGTACCTTTAGTGGGTGGTATACCTCGCTCTTATGTCAACATCGATACCGGTCTTTTTAAGGGTTCTTCCCTGATGGGTGTTTTTCCTCTCGCGCCACCTGTGGTTCCAAAGATGGTTTCTATGGTCTCATCTATGCCTCATGAGCTGACCAATCCTTGGATCCTCCTGGCCCCTTCCGACATTGACTCTTACAGAGAACCAATGCCACTATCACTGGGTGAATTGGACTATCAAGCCATTGAATATGCATTTGATTCTCCGATCACTTTGGTCACGACCAATGATACCACCTCCTCTCCCATAAATTCTCCCTCTAATGATCTCCTCAATCAAGTCCTACCTTTAGACAAATTTATTCGAGGGATCATGTGTTTAGAGGAGAGAGCTTGGGAAAACTCTCATCATCGCGTTTCGATATCTGATTTGGATGCAATGCCTATACAAATTTTGTCCTTTCAAACACCTGAGATCATTCCCTCGAGTTATACAACCATCCAAACTTTGGATTCAGAAGGGAACATGGGCAATCTTTTAAAGACACTTCTCATCGATATTTCAGTCAAGATAAGCATCACGGAAAACATATAGATTGGAGTCAATTTCACTCCTGAAGAATTTGCAAGCTTCACCTCCCTTTTCAAAGAATTTCGCGACGTATTTTTTTGGTCTTACGAGGGATTTCCTAGTGTAGATCCATCTATTTTAGAGCATGATATCAAGGTTTACGACAATACCAAGCCTATCCACCAAAGACTTCAACCAGTCCACCACCGCAAAACTGCAGCCATCAAGACTGAGGTGGAAAAATGTTACGTGCTATTTTCGTTTACCCCGTTTCCTTAACTGAATGGGTTTCCAATATGGTTCCTGTAGATAAAAAATAGTTCACCATCCGTGTCTGTCTCAAATACCGGGATTTGAACACGCATATCCAAAAGATAATTATCCAACAATGTTCATCGACCAAATAATCGATGGTTGTGCCGATTGTGAATCCTTCTCATTTATGGATGGTTTCTGAGGCTATAACCAGATCGCCATAAAACTTGTAGACCAGCACAAAACTACCTTCATTTTCCCTTAGGGAATATTTTCATATAGAAAACTCTCATTCGGTTTAAAGAATGTTGGAGCAATATTTCAACTAGCCATTGACTACGCATTCCATGATATCAAAGATATTGTTCAAGATTACTTGGACAACCTTCCAGTGCATTCCAAGAAGCGAACTCAACACCTAATTCATTTACAAGTAATTTTTCTTAGGTGTAGGTTCAATAACATACGTATGAATCCACACAATTTCATTTTCTTTGTCGCATCTAGATGCGTACTTGGTTTCATTGTCTCCAAACACGGGATTAGGGTTGATCCTAATAAGGTAAAGGCAATTACTCAGTTTCTTGTAAATAGTCCATTCTACAGCTCCAAGATTTGCAATGGAAATCAAAATTCTTACGACGATTCATCGTAAACTATGTCGAGCTAACAAAAGGCTTTATGTGCCTACAAAAGAAGGGAGTACCATAATTGTGATATAATCAAGCTCAACGATCATTTGATGCCTTGAAACATGCACTTATATCAACCCTACTACTTAGTGCTCCCAACTATCCGCTCGACTTTCTCCTCTATCTGCCAACCTCGTGATCCTCTATTGGAAAGGTGTTGATCCAAGCTCATGACGATCTTATTGAGCATGTTATCTATTATCTCTCGAAAGGCTTGGGTGGGTCCGAACTCATATATTCATAGGTGGAAAAGTTGCCCTTGGCAGTTTTCTTTGTTGTCAATTGTTTCTGAAATTATATACTGATGCAACAGAATACCATCATTGCTTTGTAGAATCCACTGAGACACATTTTTTATCGTCAAGTCATTGGGGGGAAATATTCCAAATGGATAGTTATCCTCCAACAATTTTATTTGTTTTTTACCACTGCCAAGGTGAAAAAATCCTTAGTCTTTGTAGAACTATTTTCAAATCTTCCCATTGTCAATCCAAATGAGATAGCCCACTATCCTCTCCTAGATGAATCTGTCTATCTGATCAACTCAACTGACCCTTGGTATGGTGACAATCTTGTCTACCTCCAAGCACAACGATTCCACCTTGAACTATTGTCAGGTGACCTTCGTCGCATCCGCCACCAAGATCAGCATTATTTAGTGTTGAACAATACTTTATATCGTCGTGGCACTGATACAGTTCTTCGATGTTCCCTCACTCATGAAGAGGTGGAACGAGTTTTAAATGTATGCCATTTTGGGGCATATGGCGGTCATCTCTCTAGCATATCTACTACCTAGAAAATTATACACGCAGGATACTACTCACCAACCTTGTTCAAAGATTATATGAAGGTAATCCAGTTGTGTCACCCTTGTCAGGTATTTACAAAGAAAATGCGCGCACCCTTGGCTCCCCTACACCAAGTTATCTTTGTCGGCCCCTTTTCCAAATGGGGTATTGACTTCGTTGCGTGCAACCCCACTTCCTCTAATGGACACAATTACATTATTGTCGATGTGGACTACTTTATGAAATGGGCTAAATCCACTCCCACTTTTCAGGCCGTTGGAGAAACCACGATGGTATTGCTATTCAATCACATAATTTTTCATTTTGGTGTGCCCCACATGATTGTTACAGACCATGGTTCTCACTTTTAGAATCACATGATGTCTGAATTAACATCGTTGCTTGGTTTTCATCAGGACCAATTGTTCTCCTACTACCCCCAGGCTAATGGCTATGTAGAAGTCATAAATGGCATCTTAAAAGCCATGATTTGCACATTAGTAGGTAATCAAAAAACCCATTGGCATCACATGTTATATCCTATGTTGTGGGCATATCAAACTTTAGTCAAAACCGCTACATGCTTTAAACCATTCCAAGTTGCTTATGGCCTAGAAGTGGTACTACTTATGGAGTGCCAAATTACTTCCCTAAAACTTGTTGTTAAACTCCTGCTCGCCAGCACTACCAAACAAGAGCGCTTGCTATATCTAAATCAACTAGGTGTGACCCATCGAGATTCCGCACTGGCACTCGAAGCCCACAAGTATTGGGTGAAAGCCCAATATGACAAAAAGGTCAAGCCTTGTTCTTACCAAGAAGGTGATCTTTTCTCACTCTATGATCAAAAACCCAACCTCTTGGAGGTAGGAACACTTCAACCATTATGGATCAATCCATATGTCATCACCAAGGCCCTCTCAAGAGGGGCCTATGAAATCTAGGATTGTGAAGGATTCCTGCTTGTGGAGCCCCGAAATGAGCTCTATATGAAAATGTGTTATGCCTAGTATTGTGCTAGGCATGTCCTTTGTAATTCTATGCATTTATAAGTTTTTCTTCTTTTTGTTGTGACTGGATTTTTAGCATTTTTTAGGTATTGGTCTCATATATGTTTCTCGTTGTGCATATGTCTTTATTACCATTACCATACGTAGGATATGTGGATGGTGCCAGTCATCACACACGACACATTGCATCTAATGCTTGGGTCATTTATACACCTGAGTCAGAACTACCTTGTTCTGGAGGAGTCTTTCTTGGTATTGCCACCAACAATATCGTTGAGTATATATCTATAATATCACTTATCACTAAAGCGTCATCTCGGGACATCTCCAACCTGGCAGTCAGGTTATATTCTCAGCTTATCGTTATGGAATTTACAAATAGTTATCACATTCGTAACCCAATCTTGTAATGTCATTATTTAAGCGTACGACTCTTGGAACATCAATTTGAGTTTATTACATATGAACACATTCCACGAGAATTTAATGCAGTCGCTGACTCATTGGCAAACTATGTATTAGATTGGAATCTATCTTATTTATTATAGATACATGAATGAAAGTAAAGATTTACACAATTAAAAATTTATAAAAGCATTAAAAAACATTTACATCATAAACATGCCAAAATATCTGTATATATATATATCGAATCTACTCCTTTACATCAGAAAATTCCCAAACCTTGGGTGATTTAAAGTACAAAATGGCTCTACTAAGCTTCACTATAACACCTGCTAGCTACACTAGGCTACTGCTAAAGAGTATACTCCTCATGAAAACTTAGAAGAACTCTAACTATCTTCCGAAGAGGAGCTAGACACTGCTCATGCACAAAAATGGTGTGTCATTGCATATGAGCAGGAATATCCCTCATGGGAAGTGGTAGAACACCAATGCTCAGGCCTTCGAGGTTCCTCAAAACCTCACAGAGACTCTATGCATCATCGCCATCTTCGGCAACTTGGCAGGGCATGTCTGTA
Source organism: Pinus taeda (assembly GCA_000404065.3). Taxonomy (NCBI): domain Eukaryota; kingdom Viridiplantae; phylum Streptophyta; class Pinopsida; order Pinales; family Pinaceae; genus Pinus; species Pinus taeda. The sequence goes on along the minus strand of APFE031636016.1, from coordinate 136,490 downwards.
GGTTGCATTGGTGCCACATTTGTGTCAAGAAAACGCTTCATGTAAGTACTTGTTCACCCATAAAAGCAAAAACATTGCATAAATATTCAAAAACTAAAAAATACTTTAAATTACTCTAAAAAACCTTCTTACCTTGAGGCCGCCAATGTGTACAAAGTGGCAGTATCAAAATTTGGATCTCCTATGATGTCCATGCCTTCATAGGCATAGTCATAAATCATCAAGATCTAGCCACTAATACACTCGAAGAATTCCTCTTCGAAGAAATGTTGAATTGGTCCCCCTCTTGTACGAGGATCAAGAGAGGTCCATTGCCCTTGGTTGAGCCCCCTGGGATCATCCTGACCCACACTCATCCCTGGTCTCATCACTCGCACTCTCTCAAGTATTAAGGACACAATGGGAGTACCATACCCAAAAGTCATTTGGGTACGAGTCTTGCAGGTTGTCAACTCTGCCTTCAACTGATGAAGAACTGCCTCACACCACTTAAATATCTAAGGATGTACAAAATCAATAGCAAGAAATAGTTCGGCCTTTGTTGCTACATGAGGCCTCTTGGGCTCTGCCAAGTGTACGATCATCCAAAAAATGGTCCTGATGGACCTTGACCTGATTCGCTCAATGGGGACCCTCTTTCTCACTAATTCATTGTCAGGTCTACAGTAAGTTTGGACCAACTCTAGGGTGGACCATGGATCAACCCTTCCCCCGTTCAAGTTTTCTCGTGCACCTCTCCACGAGAAACCTATCAGAAAATAGATATCATCTCTATCAATCAACAACTCGTGACCCCCGATCCAGAACACCCCTTGGTGTTCATCCCATCATTGGATTATCGAACTTAGAAGTTCTTCCTGACACTTCATCGGGTCAAGCCTTGCATAATTCATTAAGCCACATATTTTTAGTGCAAGTATGCATGCTGGATCATTCAGCATATGTAGTTCCTGGCTATCATGAACTCTTTATCTCCACAGAGTGATGATGATGGCTCCAAAATTGTACAAAAGAACCCAAAAATGAGTCAAAATGATGAAGAAATGCTAAAAAAATCATAGGCTAGGGTTTACAAGTGCACACATACAGCCTAACGGCCCCCCTTAGGTCCCACAGGGCGTACAAATGCCATCCTCTAGGTCATGAAGGGCGCTTAAACACCCCTCTAGACCTATAGGGGAGTGTTAATCACATTGTATGAGCTAGGGATTCCTGAAATTCAAAAGATCTACTCGTAATGCAGTTGAAAAAGGTTAAGTAATGCACGATAAACTTTTGGCCATCTACTTGGAACACACGGCATATGAAATGGGCACCTGGATTGCTTGCAATCGCCTTGGGAAGATCTACTCCTCTTTCACTCCAAAACACTCTCACAACACTCAAATGATGCAAATGGTGAAAATGGAGGCTCAAAACACCCCCTTATAGTCACTCTGGAGGTATGAATCACCTTAAATTAGTCATTGAAATATAATTTGTTCATTTCCTATGTTGTTTATCATGTGCCATTTCAATATATTGTCAATATTATTCACGCTTTGATGAAGTGGTTTTCAGGGATGAATTGCGTAAACAACCATGTTCGATTCACTATGAGCGCTTTCTTTTATATGATATTTTCTCACTTTTGAATTGAAAAATCCCCGAATTTTCATAATCAGGCTCGTAAAGCTCCTACGTCAAAGATATGAACACTTTCTTTTTTGGGACTATTTATCGCTCTTAAATTGAAAAATCCCTGAGTTTTTCCCTTCTTCGAGCTCGTTAAATATATGAAGAAGGTGTCAGTAGTTATTTTACCTCCTTTTCCTCGCTCATTAAACTAAAAAACATATCTCGAGTTTTATTCATTTGACTTGTTAAAATTTGATGAAGATCTATTCAGTTTGTCGTCGTGTGACTCATTAAAATTTCACAATGAATATCGAGTTTACTCTATCCCCTCGTACTCGTAACAAAGAGAGGCAAACTTCTATTGAGCATAGGTTTTTCACTTTCTCCAGACTCAGTAGACTAACTTACAGACAAGCAACCATATTGGGTATACTATTAAACCTTTCTAGCACCCAGTTAGAAACTATGAAAAAGTGACCCCCATGGAGTTGCTCTTTACGATCTTTTTAGACTCTCAAAATATGAAAAGACTTCCGAGTTTACCCATCTAGAATCATTAAATTAATCAGAGGGCGAAAATTGGACAACACAATTGCTTTATGTCAGTATTTTGGAAAGCTCTTTTTGGTAGCAGTTGTTCCCTTGAACATGGCACTCCCTTAGCAAAACCTTCTTTGTGAAGACCTCTCAAAATGAACCTTACCATCCTATGAGTGTAGCCTATATACCCGAGTGTTTAGGCATCTCTATATCCTAACACTCTATGTTGTTCATAAGTCTATTACTACATGCTTAAAACCTTTCTATCATGCTTTCTATTGTTCAAGGGATCCCTTTATCCTCTGTTTCCTCCATCAAACCATCAAACATATACTTCCATCATGCCCTCTATCGGTTTCACCCAATGCTCAAAATATTATTCAAAAAACAATAATTCTTGTCTCCTTTCATGTCAACTGATGTAGGACACATTATTGCATACCTTTCGACAGGTCTCTTCCTATCGCCTTCAACACTCTATCTAGGAAGCAGATCCAGAAACACATCAGTTCCTTGGAAGTTGCAGACATCAGTGGCATGTTACCTTGTGTTTGATCAAGGATTTTCATTATTCGCTCTTGGTTAAACGATTCTATGAGTGTTCGATGACAAAATCATTATTCACACTTGCTAGATTATACTGTGCATCTTAGAGACCATCATAATTATTGGTGGCCCTCCCTGTGTCTGTTAAATTTTTTGATTACTGACTAGCAATCAAACAATTTCGTACATGTTTGACCTCAACACCTTTATTCACATGTATCGAAATATTTTTTTAAGATGAAGGGATGATGAAGACCTTGTGTAGAGGCTTACATAACTCAAACTTGTTTTCTCTCCCAAGCTGCATATATAACTTTTTTGGAAACATCTCATCAAGATGATCCTATTATGACACAAGTTCCACATTGTGCTTATCAGTGGACAAGATCGTCATATCTCTTTGTTGAGAAATCACTATCAAGTAGCTACTAAGCATGGGAATGCCCCACTTAGGACATGGTTTTAAGTTATATATATATATGTGTGTGTCTGTGTGTGTGTGTGTGTGTGTGTGTGTGTTGCATCAGGTTTCTTGTAGTCCCGAAGTTGTGATCCTCTCTCTCTTTTTTCCAAAACATGACAATTATAAAGTATTTTGGCCATCATCTTCACCTCTGATCTCACACTTTACGGGGCATTTGTTGTAGGGTAAAATGACCTCCTCATCAGCTCAGAGGAGAAAGGCAAGATGACTGAAAGATTGACCAAGTTCACAAAGCTATTTTCTAAGCTAACACTCCCCAGGAACTATCAAGGTGCTTTATAAAGCTTCCTAGCCTTGAAACAAGTGTGTTAGTCCCTAGGTATACTCTTTGTGTTGCCTCAGGGGTAGATTTAGTAAACCTTAGTGAGTTTCTCATGGTCAAAGGAGTGGGTTGACGAAATAATATCTCTATATTCACTCATATGTCAACCCATAATGTAGGGAAACATTGAGATTCGACCTGTTTTAGGAATTACTCTTCCTAACAAAGTCTAACAAACAGGGAAAGAGCGATAAAACATGGAAACGTCTTAGCTTTTTCCCAAAAGAACTCATGAAAGAATTGGAAAGTCTTATCATCTCATGCTATATATTTGAGGCTTGGGGAATTGTGAAATAGGTCAAAAGTATTGAAATGATTTCCTATTGAATACAAAAGCTTTGTATTAGTCATTGGCTCATCAAGAGGTTAAGAAGAGAGAGAGAGAGGGGAGCTGGAGGAGTAAGGAACACTTGATTGAAATGATGGTTGTAATCACTCTTTCCTATCATTAATATAGACCTGCAGTTGTGTTGTCCACTCCACAACATTGGTATTGTAATTTATTTACATGTTTATGCAACCCTATTGGTTATGAGTAGCTTAGATATGTGTAGTTAGATATCCCTATGTATTATTGTATTGATTTTCAAAGTTACATGTTGTGATATTACACATCGTCTTGTCTATGTGTATGTATTGATCTAGGAGTTGGCTAAGGGGTCTTTCGCTCCGCTACTTTGAGTTCTCAAGGAACACCATGCCAAGTTATGAGGTAACAATCTTCCTTCTTACTTTGATTATCATTTCACTAATACGAATATGTGGATATATCTTTGTGCCAGATGCAGCTAATCTGACTGTCTGCTAAGGATCCCCGGAGAATCCTTGAGGGTATATCCACCACAATCATGCATGGATTAATCCCTTTAATAGCGAATGGCTAAAGAGAAATCTAGCTCAACCATTCTACAGTTGAGCGGAACGTGGAAGTCCTATCTTGGGTTTGGATTTTGTTTCATTAATGAAAGGTTAGTTCTCCTTGTATCTCTATGAGAAATTTGATGGATTATATGTGGTATATATGGATGTACTTTCATGAGTATTTTTGTTGCTATTATTGTTGTTATGTATATGTTTTATGACAACAGCAATGTATGGATTTCACCATGTTTTCACTTGTAATTGAATGATCGATGTATCTATGACCTAATGGATGGAATGGAAGTTGATGTGTTCAGGAATGGATATTCCTTAGTGATTCCCAGGTAAGTGTGAGACCCCCATGCTTAGAACTTTTCTTTACACGTGTAGTTTACATACTTGAGATATGTTTAACGAAATGCATGTCATGGATAGCAAGGGTCCATTCAATATATTAAACAAGTATTTTCTTTAGCACTGTCACTTCCATGTTATTTGATTGTTCTAAAGAGATGGTTAAATTTTGGGTGGTGACCTGGACACTGAACCTAAAGAAGTGGCTGAAATCCAGGGGATGTTGGCACAACATTGACAAAAAGGGTCTCTAGACGTTTGCAGGAATGCTTGCGAGAGCCACTGGAGGTCATTGGACGTTTTCATGCCTATATCATGAGAACGACTCGGGGTTATTCTGTCCAAAAGCTCAGTGGGACACAAAAGCGGGTTTCTTTAACTATTGGCACTGTTCCTGAGGGTACTGAAGAATATTTTGAATGTTTGTATGGTGTGTTTCTATCAATTCCAATTCCTTAATGTGGCTTAGGAGGTTGAATCATATCATAGTGGCCTCTCACCAAATGTCTACCTTGGCTAGCAAGTTTCTTTGGTAGAGGTGGGAGGAGGGTGTTACAGAATGGTATCAGAGCATGGTTCACCACTCATAATGGATGGGTTATGTGTTGGTCATGCATGCATGTCAGTTGCATGTGTGTCTCTCACAGTTACATTCCATGTGTTTGTTGCATTTACATGAAGTGGATCATTGTTGTAGTGATGTCGTCATGTAGAGTTGATTTGTTTTATTGTGGGATCCATCATTGTGAGTGTATGACCGGTTATATGTCATTATATTTCATTTACATGTATCATTTGGTATGCTTGGTCATATTCCTGTATGTTCGGTCACCTGTATCATTCTTGTATGCTTGGTTATCTTCTTGCACACATGGTTACATGTTGTTACAAGTGTTGTTAATTTATGCATCATTCTATGTGTTTGTGTGTTTGTGGTCCATATTTGTGCTTGAGTGCTATCCACATGTACACCAGTGTATTGTCTACATTGTCTTTGTGCATTGTATACGTACATTGGTATGGTTTATGTCATCATGCATAAGGTCATGGTATATGTGCTTATGTATTTCTTATCCATACTCATGGTTGCATGTGGTCAAATGTATAGTAATGGAGTGGTTTTTGTCATGCATGAGGTCATGGTGTGTGGTTTTGCTAAGGGTGTGTATTGAAGACTCGACCCTAGCTAGAATGATGGTTGAATGGTTATATGATTAGATGTTATGTTTCTATTCATTGTCATGATTATGTTATATATGTATCACACTGATTTTTTGATCTTGTAGACAAGATATCCTCCACGAGATATGCTAAGGTACATTGGTTTATTGTGATTTGGTTTAGCTGACATGATATACCTTGCAGGAAGAAATATCAAATGGCTAGCAAGATGGTTGACTGCAAATACTCTCCCTATGAATCAAAAGAGTAGTATGGCGTTGGTAACTCTTCCGATTTGGCAGTTACCTTGAGAATCTTAAAGGAAGAAATAAGGAGTTGCAAGCCATATAATCATAGAATCATGCAGGCACAGGAAAAGCTAGAAGAGGTAAATGAATTGATACTTTAGAGCTTGTCAGATTTGCAGTGGCAGGGACCACTTCATATCAACCATGATCAAGAGGGCAGAACTAATGGGGAATATGGTAGTAGATCTCATGGTGGTCACAAATCAGATAGAGATGACACAGTTAGAGATCGTAGATTGTTGGAAACTCCGGAGATGAGAAGGCATGGACACAGGTATTATTCTAATTTGATCAATTGAAGGGAGAATTAGTGTTCTTAAATATTGATCTGAGATCCGGATATTAACAAGTACCCATTAAAGATGAGGTCATTTACAAGACTACGTTTGAGACTAGGTATGGGCATTATGAGTTTGTTGGAGTCCCATTCACTTTGACTAATGCTCTATCTACATTATTGTGCTTGATGAATAGTGTGTTTCATTTGTATTTGGATAATTTTGTTATTATGTTCATTGATGATATACTAGTATATTTTAAAAATGAGGAAGAGCATGTCTAACATTTAGCATCAGTGTTGAGGTTGTTGAGAGAGTGTCAATTGTATGCTAAGCTCAAGAAGTGTAGTTTCTTTCAGACTGAGGTACATTACTTGGGGCATGTTGTCTCCAAGGAGGGAATTACAGTATATCAAGAAACGATAAGATCCATCATGGAGTGGGTAGCTCCTAAGAATGTGGATGGGGTAAGATCCTTCCCGAGGTTGGCAGGCTATTACAGGAGGTTCATCTAGAACTTCTTAGATATTGCTTATCCTATTACATCATTGTAGATTAAAGCTAAGAAGTCTGAATGGATAGAGGGGTGTGAGGTTAGTTTTGAGTAGCTCAAGGAGTTGTTGACACATGCACCAATGTTAAATATTGCATATCTGGACAAAGAATTTGTAGTATGCACAGATGATTGCAACAAAGGACTTGGTGGAGTCCTTTTGCAGGATGGACAGGTGGTATGCTATGAGCCGTGGAAATTAAATGAGCACGAGCAGAACTACACCATGCATGATATTGAGTTGGCAACGATTATACATGCATTGAAGATGTGGAGACACTATCTTCTCGGGAGGAGGTTCACATTCATGAGTGGTCACAATGGTTTGCAATATCTATTTAACCAACTAAATCTGAATGGCAAGGAGGCTTGGTTGTTGGCTACGATCAATGGGTTTGATTTTGATATTTGATACATCAAAGGTAAAGAGAATAGAGTGGAAGATGCTCTTAGTATATATCACTTATGTATATCACTTAGCGGGTATGAACTCCTATGGGACAAACCTACAGGACAGGATCTTGCGTGTAGGTCAGCAAGATGTCTGATATATGGATATTGTCCATATGTTACAAGAGAGTATTGGTATAGGTACATGGATAGGTACATGTGGAGGTACAAGTACAGGTACAGGTGGAAGTACATGTGTAGGTACATTTATAGGTTCAGGTACAGGTGCACAGGATATGGATTATTGTGTTACGACACATGGATTGGTATGATTCAAAGATAGGATATATGTTTCAGACAACAGTAAGCTCAAGAAGGCGATCTTGACAAAGTTTCATGTGAAACCATATTCATGTCACCTAGGCTACCAGAAGACACTAACATCAGTGAAGAGATTTTACTATTATCTAAATTTGAAGAAGGATGTAGCACAATTTGTGGCTAGATGTTTTCATTTTTAGTGCATGAAAGAATAATGTAAGCATCTAGGTGGACTACTACAGCGGATTGCGATTCTAGAATGGAAATGGGAGGTCATTTTCATGGACTTGATCATAGGATTTTTTAGGACAGTGAGATAGCATGATTTGAACATGGTTATTGTGGATAAGTTGAAAAATGTTGCACATTTCATTCCTGAAGCCTACATTCTTAGCTAGCGATGTAGCACATATTTTCATCAGAGATATGGTCAGATTGCATGGAGTTCCGAAGAAGATTGTGTCAGACAAGGATGTGAATTTCACTTCCAAGTTTAGGAAGGAGTTATTTGGAAGTTTGGGCACAAATTTGGAATTCAATATGACTTATCATCCACAAATCTATGGATAGATAGAGAGGGTCCACATGATATTGGAGGGCCTGTTGAGGATGTATGTGATTCATCAGAAGTGGACTGGGAAGAGTATCTCCCCTTGGTTGAGTTTTCATACAACAAGGGATATAATGAGGCATTGTACAGGTGGAGTTGCAATAGTCTTATTAGTTGTAATGATCCAATCAACAGGATGCTCAATGGAACAAATATGTTGGTAGACATGGAACAAGAAATGTTGGTGAGAAAGAAAAATCTAAAGGAAACACAGGATATGCATAAGGGTTATGAATATCTGCACAAAGTGTTCAAGGAGTTCCAAGTTGGGGAAAAAGTGTACTTTCACATCAAAATGAAGAAGACCTCTTTGCAAATTGGATCATGTGTTATATTGGTACCAAGGTTTTGTGGACCCTTGAACATTGTTGAGAGGATTGGGCGAGTAGCCTATCGACTTGCACTAGCTCCAACAATGAAAGTCCATGATGTTTTTCGAGTATCATTGATTAAGAAGCATGTTAAATATATTGATCATGTAATTTATTGGTCTATATTACAAGTGGAACAACATGGAGAATTCCAGTCGGAGCCTCATTGTATATTGTTGAAAAAGGTTCTCATGATAGAGAATTGAGCAATCGAGAAAGTTAAAGTGCAGTGGAAGCACTTTGGGCCCAATGAAGCTACATGGGATATGGTGGATCTGATGTGGGCTATGTATTCTTCTTTGCTTGCCACTTGAGGCAAAGCCATTTTCTCTTGTTGTTTTCGTGTAAGTTTGGTATATGATTTGGTATATGTTCTGGTATATGTTTTGGTGAATTTTCTATATGTACATATGTATATAGATGTAAATATCAGCATAAGCTACGTTATAAAGATCCAATAAGCATCATGGGTGTCATGTTATTATGATGTTATATTGTTGTGTTTTCATGTTGGTTTGCTTCTCAACAGGTTGATCATTGTAAATATTGCATCAACATAAGTTATAAAGCTCTATAGACAATATATTTTACTTACAACAGTGTTGTGGTTATAGTTTTTTTTTTAACACCCAGGACAGTGTTCCCCCAAGGGCGAGGGTTATGTAGCATCCCTAGTGAAAATTTCATGCAATAAAAATAACTAAAGGTAGAATAATAACCACAGATGATGGGACACTTATTCCAAGCTAAATGTTGGGTAAACTCCTAGTGATGCAGACCACTTATGACTGTTTATGGCTAATGAAATTGGCAAAGGAAATGGTTGAGGATTTCGAAAGGAGAAATGGCATTTTTGACCCATTTATTTATGAAATTAATGGAAATTAGGTGAAAAAGGAGGTGGAAGGTCACATGTTTAATGTGAGGATGAAAATGATGGAAAAAGTGGCTTAAATAATGGAAAATGAAGGAAAGTGACTTAAATAATGAAAAACAAAGGAAAATAATGGAAAATGAAGAAAACAGAGGTTTCATTCGTAAAAAGGATTTTGAGGACCTATTGGTAACCTTTTATCAATTTAGTTTTGGAGCTCTCTCATTATTCTCTCTCTCTCTCTCTCTCTCGTGGAGACATTGAGTTTTCTTCGAGCACTCTTGGAGGGCGTGGCATGCTTGGATTTATGGAGCAAGAAGGCAAAGGAAGCATAGCAAAGTGTAAGAGGGCATCAGGATCAGTAGGTACATCATAATTTATTTGAGGTAATGAGTTGCATGTATGTTTCCTTCACTAATTTTACATTGCATGGCATACGAATGTGGATTATTGGTTGTGATATATGATTGGCATGTAGGATGGTTGGGATTGACAGTGGATTACCTAGCCTTGCCATTTCTTGGATAGCCATGGTGATTGTGGGTTTATTTTCATTGTTTTGTTTTGTTTGGTTCTCATGTTTCCTTAGCTTGGGTTGAGTTACTAGTCCTGGAAGCCATAGCTGGACAAATTCTCCCAAAGCCTTGTAACAACTTGGGTTGAGTTACGAGCCATGGAAGTGTTGGTTGGACAAATGCTCTTGAAGCCATTGGCGGGATAAGTTACTAGTCTTGGAAGCCCTGGCTGGAAAAAATCTCTAGAAGCCCTGTATAAGTTGTGGGTTGAGTTACTAGTACTGGAAGACCTGGTTTGAAAAATTCTCTAGAGCCCTGAAAGGCTTGGATAAAGAACAATATGATGATGGTTTTGTGATGTTCAATCGTGAGGTGGAAACACTGTTTGATGGGTTGCAGTAGATGGCCTCTAGAAGCCCTAGATGGTTTTGATTGATGTGTTCTATGAGTTCCCACATTCATGCAAGTAGTATGGTGCAGGGGTGAATGATTGAAGAGAGATTTGGCTTAGCCATTCTACGGTCAGGTGGAACGTGGAAGTTCCATCCGGGTTTGGAGTTTGTGTCATTCATGAAAGGTTATTTATCCTTGTATTTATATGAGCAATTTGATGGACTATATGTGGTCTACATGACTATACTTTCATGAGTATTTCTATTGCTATTATCTTGGTTATGTATGTGTTTTATGACAGCAGCTATGTATGGCTTTTACAATGTTCTTACTTGTAATTGAATGATCAATCTATCTATGGCATAATGTATGGAATAATATTTGATGTCTTGAGGCATCAATAGTCCTTAGTGACTCTTAGGTAAGTATGAGACCCCAATGATCAAAAGTTTTCTTTACACATGTAGTTTACATACTCATGATATGTTTGAAGAAATGCCTGTCATGGATGGAAGGGGTCTAGTCAAGGTCTTAAACAATTATTTTCTTTAGTACTATCATTTCCATGTTATTTTACCATTCTCAAGAGATAGTTCAATTATGGGCAGTGACCTCGTCTCTGGGGCTGAAAAATTAGCTCAAATCCCAGGGATGTTGGCACAACACTGACAAAAAGAATCTTTGGACACTGGCAGGAAAGGTTGTGAGAGCGACTGGAGGTCCTTGGACACTATCAGGCCTATAGCATGAGAGAAACTTCGGGTTACGATGTCCAAAAACCTAGTGGGACCCAGGGGTAAGCTGCACAAAGTGTTGGCATGGTTCCTAGGGGTCTTGAAGATGATGTTGAATTTCTATATGGTGTGTTTCCATCAGTTCCACTTCCTTAACGTGACTTAGGAGGTTGAATCATATCATAGTGGCCTCTCGTCACATGTTTACCCCGGTTGGACGATTTCTTTGGTAGATGTTGGAGGAGGATGTTACTGGGGTATTTCTCTCAACAAGTTAATTCCCCGACGTTGATGAAATATATACTTCCACTATATTGTTAAGTTAAGGTGTTAATAAATTATTTACTCATTAGAATTATAAAACTGGAGTCTAATCCTTCTCTCCATTATTGGCTTTCTCTTACATACCTATAAGTTATTTTTTTCACAAATCGGGCTAGTTTCTTTTGTAACGAAATACACTTAAAATTTCATTCAAGGGATTCCCTACTATAAGCCATATAGATGACGAATGAATAAGAGAGTTTGAACTCTTTTCGAACACCCACCTTAGCTAAGAATATTGTCTCTTCTTAATCACATGTATACTAATGATGGATACGATTTCCACCAATTCTAGGCATATTTATTTTGTATAATAGGTTACATAAGGGGTTTTTAGCCATTTATGACTTTATAGTGTGGGTTTGTAACCCTATTTTAGATTATTTTGTTTTTCGCACTTTGGATTCTATTAGTGAATTTAAGATTTCCACTATAAATTCCCCATTTTTTTATTAGTTTAATTTTTGGACTATTATTGTTCAATATTAGTTTCTTGCTCCATCAATATAGTTCATATGAGGTTTTTGTTTTCTAGGTTTTTCACAAATAACAAAATGAGAATGAGTTTATCGTGTGGTTGAGTTATTTAACCTTCTATCTTGATTAATCTCAGAGCCTACCAGAGTTATTTGAAATGTCATATCTTTCATATTTTGAATCTCTGTAATAAGATAAAATCTTGGCTAATTTAAATCTTTCTAAAAACGTTTTTCCTATGCCATTTTATTTTTAGATTTTAATGAAACTTTGAATAATTATAAAAGGGAGAGTTTACATTTTCCCCTCTTATTTATTTTTGATACAATGTTTAATATTTTATTTACTCTACAGGTTCATTTGGACACAACGTGAGAGGAATTTGTATTATTGGTAAATGTATATAATTGATTTCTCTTTCATAGAGTATTTATTCTGCACACTTGTTGGTAAAATAATTTTAACTAAAGCTCTATTTTTTTTTAATTTCTTCCCATATAGGTACCCATAATTTCATATGAATGTGTATTCATATGAGGGTTTAAGACAAGATTTTAGTTTCTTGATCTTTTAACTCATTCCATTCTATGTATAGGTTGGGATTCCAACCTATTGGTCCTTTATTTTGTTTACATCTGCTACTATTTTTCCTAAAGATTTGAAGTATTCATAATTTGTGTTTGAGAGACATTAATTTGGATATTTTGATAATACCATTCCCAACATATTTTATTATTATTATTTTTTTCATTTTTAGATTATAGTTATAAATGTCATAGGCTTTGAGCCTTTTTTAACTAATTCCTTAATGTACTAGGTGAATAATGAATTCAAAGTACTTTTACATATATGCATTCTATAGTTGTTAATTTTAATGTCTCAAAACTTTTATCAAGAAAATAGTATATAATTTTATTTTCTCTTACATCCATCTAGATCAATTTCATATTTCTTATATTGTTTAATAGTTTTGATGTATTTCATTACTTAGATACAATGCCTTTTCCTATAACTACTCATTGTTTAATGTCGAATTATGGCATTCTTGGCTAGTTATAACAAAGTCATTTTATGCATAAGAGTTTTCTAATTTTGTTTGGCATAAAATTAGTTTACCTATCTTAATTTAATCTTATTTGCTTACAATATGCATTAAATTAATTTACATATCTTAATTTAATCTCATTAAAATCACAACTAATAACACCTCTTACTTGTCTTTCCATTTTTCTACTTAAAGTTGGCTTGAGATTAACATTTGTTCATAACATTCAGATATGTTAACATTTTTCTTACATACTACATAAATCATGATAATATTAAGGTTTACCTTGCATACAACATAATTCATGATAATACGTTACATAGCAAATTTTCTCCTATTATATCTTTTATATTCTATACAGGTTCACATAAATCTTTAATACTTTTGTCATTTTCATACAACTATAAATAACATAAAAGGAATATAACAATATTTATTCAATTCTAAGACTTTGCTATGGTGAAATAGCACTATTAACTTGATACATCTATTTTTATTGATGGAACATTAATGGGAAAGTATTTGTCTCATCACAACCTTGACACAACAAACTTGTTGTCCCCTAGAGAAAACCATACCTATAATTATTCTCTCTGTCTATTCTTCCTTGCTTCTCTTAAGTCTCTCCAATTCTGCTCTCAGAATAATTAAGACAAAAACAAGTGAGTTCTCATATAATATCCATCTACCACTGTTTGGGTGGTTATTAACTACCACTACCTCACCCAATAGGTGGTAGATGGTTAATTTCCCATTAATGAGTTATTATTTCCCACTTCTAAAGAAAACCCTTGTCTTCCAGGAAACATTTGATGGGCCAATATCATAATTTTAGAATTAAATTTAATCCTTTAAATTAGATGCCTAAGAATTTCTAATGGATAATTATTTGTTCAAAATTAAATTGCCTTCTTTTTCCTCTTTTAGCCATCTGTACTGAACCATTAATTTCCCAATTTTTTCCTTATTCATCAAATAAAAACATAATTACAGTTTTACAAACAATAACTTTACAATAGTTATTTTCAACAAAACTACCGATAGTTAAATGTTTATTTGTCTTTTAAAATAACTTATCTAAGTTAACCAAAATTAAACTTATCCAATTTTGATTACAATGAACTCATTAAGCTGAATAATATCACAAATATACTAACGATCTCTTTCAGCCGTGTAATGTAATTTCTATGCACATTTTTTTTGAAGGAATGACTGTAAGAAAGGTGTTGAAAGAGATGGCATTGGTGATATAATATGATCTTTTGGTGACCTGTGAACCAATAGATCTTATCTACATACAAAGTGATTATTCAACTAACAAAGACATCATGATTTAAAGGAGTGTGAAAAGCCTAATTGGAGAAAATCAAAATGAAAAGGAAAGGATGAGTTGAAATGAAAATCAAGTCTAACTACAGAATAAAATAAAGACTATATTTTTTCATTTCTCCTCATAGGGCTTACAAGCAATATTTTCAGGAGAATTTGTGACATGCAAAGAGGACTTTTTTCATATAACTAGATTTGTAGAACAAAGGACTTGTAAGTTGATCGAGGCACTCAAATGCTTAAGTTGATTCTGTGCAAATGCTATGGGTTGATTTTTTTATTGATTTGGATGTTTTTATGACCCAATCTAGGTGGAATAAACTCAAAATAATATCATTAACATGTGCTAAAATTTAGCAGAAATTTATTACTAAAACAAGATAATTTAGAAAAATGAACTAGGAAGCCAATCTACATAACCAAATGCCTAATTTAATAAAGTGAAAATTTTGTGGTATAATTTTTTTTATTAATTTTTTTTTTAAACTTCAATCCAAGTGGAATAAAATTGAAATGACTTTATTATCATGTGCTCAAATTCAACAAAACAATAATATTGTTTTATTATAGGAAACTTCCGAAAATTTAAAATTTTGTGGAATAACCTGTTCAGAGTTTTGATTAAATACAATGGTTCATACTTCTATGTGAGTCCATCTTCAGGGGAATGCTGAGATTCTTGAGAAGATTGGTGTGGATTAGGGAAAGAAAATTGCAAGGGTATTTATAATGATAGATGTGGGGGAATGTTCTAGAGTGAGCTGACATTACTTTAATTATGATCATTAATATAATTTATGAGGTTTATTTAAGAGATAAATTTAATTAATTGGGTGATAATTATTTTATTATCACCTAATTAATTAAATTTATCTCTTAAATAGCCCTAATAAATGATATTAACGATCATAACTAAAATTTCACGAGCCGACTCTAGAACATTCCCCCATATTTATCATTATATATATCCTTGCAATTTCCTTGCCCTAATCCACACTACTATTCTCAATAATCTAGGCGTTCCCCTAAATATGGACCCACATAAAAGTCTGAAACATTGGGCTTAATAAAAAAATTGAATAGGTTATTCAAGAAAATTTTAAATTTGCCTCACCTGTATGGATTCTCTCTTTAAAACTTCCAGAAATTCTAGAATCATGAACTAGTAAACCAATACAAGTAGCTCAATGATGAATATGAATTTTCAAAGATGTTATAAAGATGAATCATACTTGTGAGTCTATAAATAACCCAAAAATAAACTCACTTCAATCATTTAACAAATATAACCGACAACAAATGAAGCATGAATACTAAATGAAATAATAAGAAATACAAGAACAAGTAATGTAAGTGAACAAGAAAGTCAAAGAAGACAAAGAAACTCTATAATAGGGCTTTGAGGCTCCTCGGATGGCCAAGCCCAAGGAAATCTCAGTCCTATGAAGGAAACCAAACCTTAGATGCTGAAAACGAAACCAAACTTCATTATTAGAATAAATTCAAGTACATCCCTATTAGAAATGAAAGTAGAACTGATAAATCAATATTTTCTCCACAATAAGACTAAAAAATACATTCCCCTAGTAGATAATTTGAATTGGCAATTTGAGGTGGCAACTTTCTCCTCCAAAACCCCTCAAAATGTGGATCTAGTTTCCAATGGTAGGAACCTCGTTAGATATTGAGTTTTCTCTTCTCCTATAGCAACGAACACAACCTTACATTTTGTCAATCACTAGAGCTCCAGAATATGTTCAATGATTTCATAATATCCTATTCATTTACTCATCCATTGTGTAGAATCTTGTTGCAGTGAGCAAGTCCCTAAATTTTCTCATTTCGAAAATATTCAGAATTTACTCAATATTCCCTCAATAATTTGCAAGATAAAATAATAAGAAATGGAAAATCAAATTTCCAAGGAACCATTAGGACTATGAATTAACTCTATAATCTGCAAGTAAGTAGGCTAAAAATTGTTTAAAGTTTCTACTAATTATCAAATGGGCCTTAGAATATATACAAATTAGAGTCGCATTATCTCCCCCCTACTAGAATTGTTTCTCACGCTTGAGCAATTCAAGCCTTTTCCTTCTGACTATCCTCCACTTCCCTTCGATTCTATGGTGTCATTGTCTGCCTTGTATACTTATCTGTCTGCATTCATATCTACATGTCCACTCCTTTCTAGCCACCACACCATCACTTTAAAAAAATTCTCAGTCCATGCCTCATTTACAACATCATATTTGCTATTGTTTTATAAAATCTCAGATTGTAGAATTTTGAGATTTTTTTCTTCTAACAATTGAGGGGTTTCTTTTAATTTTGATGTCAAATAGTAGCGACCAGAGATGGAACTCACCTTATATCTTGATGATTTCCTATTTTCTTTGGAATTTTGGGAAGAATTAGCCTCTTGTAGCACTCAATATTCTTCCTATAACACTCTGCACAAAATCCAATAAAAATCTATATAGAATGTTGTAGAACTCAGGATTATTCTCATACCACTTTGTACATAATCCTGTAGCATAGTGTGTTGAATCCTTGTAAAAATAAATATTTCTTGGAACTCATTGCCTCATTTATTGATCTTTTTTCCTAGTGCACTCCTATGGGATTTATCTTGCTTAGGTCATTTTGTTGGGTTGTGTTATATTATTTCCATGACTAGCCTACGTAGTTAAGCGGGGGGTAGAGGGGGGGCGGAGCCCCCCCTTTGTTGTGCCGATTGCGTAGCGAGGGGGTCACAAGGGGGTTTGAGGGGGACGAGTAGTGCCCCTCTATGGGGTCCAGGGCAGTGTCCTTGGGAAAACTTTTTTTGACCCTATATTAGGTTGGGTAGACCTACCTACAGTTTTGTGCATGGTTTTCGCACATGTTTTTGGACGCGATGGTTTTCGGTCTATGATTTTGGATTATATGGTTTTCAGTCCATGGTTTTGGACACGATGGTTTTCAGTCCATCGTATTGGATGCTTCGGCATGTATAAATATGTATTGTAACATTGAAAGGAACATAATGAAAAATCAATCTGGTAGTCCCAGTTTTGGGATCCAAGGGAAAATCTCTTTGTATATGTGTTTTATGTGTTATTATCTCGCATTGTTTATTTTCTGTGTTTTAGAATTTGTATGTAGGTAATTTTTGTATGACGTTAAAACCTACACATTTTTATTGAAATGGATCTTCAATTCTCTTACTATTGTCACAACTCATAGTCGATTAGATTTCATAGGTGGAGTACAAATTGCAATGCAATATCGCTTCTATTTTTCAAAGAATCTCATCGAATTGTAATTTTGGAAAACAATGTGCATCTCAGGGTGTTCATGCATCCTATTAGTGTTAGCAATATTCCCTTTATTAAAACTTCCATCCATGTTGTTAATTTTTTAGTTCTATTCTCTAGCTATGATGATAGGGTCTGAATTGTATGCCACAGTTTCTTCCCCATTGAAGTTTAAGTATGCCTTATGCCTCCCATAATTTGTATAAAGGGTTCCTCTTGGTAAGAATACCTTCTATCCCTTGTGGAAATACCCTTTAGAGAAAAACATAATTGGACAGGTGGTGAACAAGGGCTAATACATGAACTAGAGCTTTTTGTAGAAACTCTAACAAAGGAATAATTTTGAAAATGGTGGCCTTTGTGTTCAATTATAGGAGTGGTTTTGGACTACGAGTCATGACACATCATACTATCCACCAAATTCTCATGAACATCCTTGACAAGAAATTTGAATTGTAATTTGATAGCTAAATTTAGGAATTCAAAATACTTAACACAAAGTTGTTTCTTCTTATAGGGGGAGAAAGGATGGTGGATAAATTGAATTAAAAGGGATGGATGATGTGATGACCAATCTGGTTACATGGAAACCTTTCACCGTTGGATAATTTACCATTTCGTAGCCCACATAATCTGTAACAAACCCTATGTATCTTTATTTTGTTTCTCTATTCCTTCTAGAAAATAATTAATTATTGTCTACGACCCGTCTAGTAGTTATTTTATATAACATCTGTCATGCATATTTATTTTTTTTATATATAAAAACTCTCCTATAGTAGTAGCTCCCTTGTAACATGTAAACTTCTTTCTTTTTTCTAACCTTGATTTGATGTGGCAAATGTGAGTTCGATTTGTTGATATGATTTGGTTGGTGAGCTCAACACGTAGGAGAAATTGTCTTATCTACCACTCATAATTTAAAATTAAAATCATGAAATCATGCCACCTCACCACATAAGTTAACATACACCTTTTTACATGAGATCTCTTATTCTCGATATTTCTATCCCCTCATGTCAGAGTTGAGGTAGATAGATGCTTTATTTAGTCGAGAAGTGACCCTCGATACTTATGCAAATAGAACATAAATTACATATTGTTTCATGGAATCCAAAGATTTCAGTTTGCATAGCTTGTTAAATATGGAGCTCTAATGTTGAAGGTTTGGATTTGAAGACTTGTTTTGTAGGTGTTTCAAGGAGGCAAAGATTTTGTCTTCATGGTTGGTTGTTATAAGAAATATTCTTGTTTCATTACTATCCATCCTTCTTTTCATTATTTCGGTCCTTGTTCAATAAATTTATTGATTTTAAGGCCATCCTAGCCTGTATCCTTCAATTTGTGATGGTAAATGGTGGCTATGTTGGGCCCTTAAAGGCTCCTACAATAAATAATGTTTCTCATAGCAGTTACAAAGACTCCATAAAATAACCATTTCTTGGTGTTATGACAACTTTGGATACTTCATGGGAATTTGGTGAGAGTGTTTTTCTAGAAAACATGGTGGAAAAATGAAAATGGAAAGGTGAAGTCATGGCTTAGGCAAGAAACTAACCCCTATAAAAATGCCAATTTTTGAAAGCGTTGGGATTTGAATTATGTTTGATTGGATCAATGAGGATGATAATTAGAGACATGGGAGTGGCTTCCTTTCCCTCAAAAACTAAAAACTAATTAAAAGAAGAAAAAAATAGAAGTCACATCTCAATTTTCTTTTGTAAAACAGGGTGAAATGTATGGGTTTTCTTAGGCTATTTTTTTTCAAATCTCAATTTTTACTTTGGGGATTGATGGGGTATTAAGTTAGAAGCCCTATAACATATTTTTTTGGAAAAATAGATGAAAACACATAATGTTAGAAATTTTTCCTAAAAAAACCCAATTTGAGGCCTCATATGAAGGAATTTTAGCCTTGAAAAAGTCCCAATATGCTAATTACATACACCAATTAGTGATAGGTAGTTTTAAAAAAATATTTCAAAAGCATATTTGTCCTTGTGGATAAAATATTTGAGTGAATAATTTTCATGAGTTACTTTTTTGAAATGGTTACTCAATTTCCGAGTTGCCTTAGTTGAACCAAAATTGATGCCTTTTTTTCTAATAGGTTTAAAATACCGAAAAATCTAATTACTTAGATAAATCACCCTAAAATTGAAAAAATATAGGGTAAATCCTTCTTTTTAAAATTGCTAGCTACTTAATATTTAGAAAAATAGACTAGATTCCAATTAAATGGCGATAACAATATAAATTCAGTTATCTTTTCTTCCCCTTGATAGGTG
Source organism: Pinus taeda (assembly GCA_000404065.3). Taxonomy (NCBI): domain Eukaryota; kingdom Viridiplantae; phylum Streptophyta; class Pinopsida; order Pinales; family Pinaceae; genus Pinus; species Pinus taeda. Next base: position 116,496 of record APFE031636016.1, on the reverse strand, counting down.
TTAATCCACAACTTGTCCAACTATATGTGCTTCCACCTACCTCATTAGATATAGGACACATTGACAATTAAATACCATGAGTGGTTTCTGGTTGTTGGTGAGATCATTTCATTTTGTGTTGAAGGATGTCAAAATGGATGTTATTGGTATGGGTATCTCAAAGATGATTTAAACTCTTTTAGACCAATTTGTAAATTAAAAATCATGCATGTTACAGCTCTAAAAAGAATGATATCCACTTAATCATTGTTCTTGTTCTTATAAGTGATTAGATCAATAACTCATAATTATTGTGTTGAGTTTTATGCATAGTGAATTAGAATATTTTTCACTAGTAAATGAATTCATGACCACTAAAATCTGAAAAGAACATTGGATTTACAGTTTTGGAAATTCCACGCTTCATAATCCTCACAAAATAGTAGCTCAAAAATGCATGCATAAATTAATTTTAGCTACAACACCATCTATTACAACCATTTTCAATCACACCATTATCTATAATGATATATTTTTTTCTAATGTATGGATTCCCCACATTTTATCTCGATTTATTGAACTATGGCAGTGTATTTGACAGAAGTAGTAGCGTTTACACTAACTCACGAAAGTTTCTTGTGAAGGTAATATTCTAGATTTTTGTGACATAAGGTGTTGCTACTCTTACCATATCATGCCAACTATAATGGTTATGCAAAAAAATTGGGTGGGGTTTCTTGTTAGGAGCAATTAAAAACACCCTTGGATCATTCATGTAGATATGTGCAGTTGTAATAAATGATGCGGACATAATGTATTAAAAGGAAGCCTTATATTATATTGAGATGGCTGTTGAAACTAGATTCTTATTTAATTAAAAGATAAAACATCCTGAGAAATCTCGAATCACAAAATTGTTCTAGAAATATTTTGTATCGTTAGATATCCAAGAAGGTGTATGAGAACCATTCCCTCTCAATTTTTGGGGAATTCAAACGGAAAATTTTGCATTGTAATGCCATAACGCTATAAAACAATTCTATACCCATACAAAAATCTATATGAATTATGTTTCCTGCATTGTGGTGTGAATGGGGATTTAATGAGAGAAGCTACGATTCACTTTTCTAGTACATCATATAGAGAGTTACTACACCCTTTGCCACAAGGTAATATTTTGTTTTGTTAAATTTGGTAGTGTCCTTTTGATTAGTTATATTTCCACTTGTATGAATACTCAACGGAATGTTAGTTATTTTTAATACATATTTATATATTTGAAGGATGTATTGATAGTATTTATTGGTAAAATATTTAGTGTTTCTCTATGTATTAAAATTGTACTCAATATTCATATATTTTGAATATACAAAATATATTATATTTCAACAATTGTGAAAATAATTTCTACTAATATGGTTGAGTAAATAGTGTGCAAAATGGTTCCGCTTGTCTCCAAGAAATAGAATCACAGAAACAAATGGAATGACTTTACACTTCCATTCAATTTCTTTATCACTTTATGTTATGCTTGAAGCCCAACATTAGAATAATTATAACTTGAGTATCTATCATTTATGAATTAGAAATACAACTCGTTTTATATGAAAATTGGTTCGTATGAGAGCTATTTTAGTTCAATCAAAAGTTAATTTCCCTTTTTCTAGTACACTGTCATTCGTAGGGAGAAAGCTATTCCTTTCCGTGAGAAGAGTGATTCATTTTCTTTTGCGAGCAAGTTCATTCTTTCATGATTATCATTTTATTCTTAGTTTAAGTATTTTATTTCCTTATCCAAGTGACTTTATTTCCAAAAAAAATTACATTTTCATTTTAGTTTTAGTGAGTCATATTATCCTTCAGTAGAGGACAAGTTGCTTTTAGTTTAGATAATCTTAGTTAATATTGGAAGGAACTTTAATACATGATGCATTTGAGATTCTCTTCATAATTTCCATTTCTTCTCCCATAACTAAAACATGGCACTAAATTATTGTCTAAATATTTGTTCTTGAATATATTATGTGTCTATGTGTGTGTCATGTGGGGACAGGGAGGGATGAGTAGGCAAGAAATAGGGAAAGGGGGAGAGAAATAGAGAGAGGGAGGGGGAGAAATATAAATGGAGAGAAAGAGAGAGATGGGGAAGATAAATAGAAATGGGGTTGATAGCTAAAGGGAGATAGACATAGAAGTAGTGATAAGGGGAGGGATAAATATAGAACAAGACACTGAAAGTGATATAAAGGGGGAGTATTATTGAATGGGAGAGAGAGGGATGTGGAAAGAAGACTTAGGGGGAATGAGGGAGAGGGAGAGAGATATTTAGGGGTTAGGGGAGAGTGAGCTATGGGGAAACCAAAAGGTAGATATGCATGCGGAATAGGGAGAGAAAGAGAGATAGGTATGGAAAAGAACAAATGGGAGGGTTAGTCGAGAGATAGTGGTTGGGGGAGGAGAGAAGGGCGGTGAGAGAGAGAGAGAAAGAGAGTGACGGGGGGAAGTTTTTGGGAAAATGGGGGAGGAGGAGGAAGATAAACTTGGTAGGGATGGTGATAGAAATAATTAGTGATGGAAAGAAAAATGTGTACTCATTATAATAACATGTGTGCATTATTGAAAAGTGTGCTAATTACACGTGAAGATTATTGAATCATATGCACATTATTGAAGCATTTGTGCATTATTGAAATAAATGCATGTCTTTTTAATGTACAATCATTATTAAATTAAAATAATGTTTGGAAGGATCATGTTTGTATAGCTACATGGTGCACGAGGTAGTTTCTTTAATTTTAGGTTTAAAATAAAAAAATTTCATTTGGTTTGTATAGACGAAAACACACCCATTTTTACAACTTCCTAATAACAAACCCATTCTTACAAATTTCTAATTTTCAACCATGTTTCTATACGTACTTCACACTTTCATTGCTAATGGAATGGCACAAACTTACAGATAACTATGTGGATATTTTAAACATATATATTTTTTGAGAAATTATTTTTTATATTTTCACTTTAATCTTATTTTCATTTGATATATATGAAATTTCTAACAAAGGTATTTATAATATTTAATTTGTGGATTTGTTTTGAAATTGAAAAAGAACCCACATTTTTACAAGAAAAGCCTATTCATTAAAAGTAAATTAATAATTAAGTTAAGACCCTCATAAACGGGCATAAAACTCACCTAGTTAGTTTATGGAGTTATTCTCTTTCTTTCTCTCTCTATATATATAACATTAAAAATTATGGAGAAATACTGCAACACAAGAACCTTGAGCTATCTACAATTATACAAAATTGTTTTAAAAGTATTCTATTCTTTACATATTAATTTTCTTGGCTAACATGAACATATCAATTATATTTTAGAGAAAAATAAAAGATACCAATCTCATAAAACTACCATCTTTTTCCACTAAAATATATATTGATAATAACAATTTAATTGCTTACATTTCATTTTTTTACACTATGTACTTCATAATTGTATAAATAACTCTAATAATCCCTTTGAATGAAGAGATTTCTATCCCGCATACATAAACATAATTAAACATAATTAAGTAAATTTATTTTAACATGTATTATTTTATTTATATTTTATATATTATTATGATAATCTTTTTTAGTATAATATATATCCATATTATTTTTATTTTTTAAAAATCACTTCTGAACTTTATAGTGTTATATACAACTTTACATACTTTAATATGTTAATGTATGCTTTCTTACCATGATATAGCAAGACCACAACCCAACCCCAACATTAACCCCTTGCAATAGTGGTTATATTGGTATTATTTTTCTTCATATTATCGGGTATTATTAAAATGATAGCACCAGTGAGATGGATAGGATTGGTCGGTTTGTTACGTCAACGCCATCATATTATTGAGAGCAGTCTTATTTCTCACAGCTCAAAGGACAACAATGAGAACATTTCCAACTGCAATATTTCTCAATACAACAATGTCCTACTATACGGAAGCTAATCGATGGATATACGATTATATTCAGCTACATAGGCACACAATGATAATTTTCAACGTCCAAATCTTGACAGTAGATGGGTGACCCATCTGTCGGCCAGTAGTCCGACGCACATAAACGCAAACCTTATTTAATCCCCGAGGCTAACGTTAAGGCTAATTTCGCAATTTTATTTAGTAGCGAAATTCTAATCTTAAGACCCCGGGCTAATCCAGTATTAATACCAATAAAGATCATAGCGAAATTCCAATCTTAAAGACCCCGGGCCGAACTTCTGCATTCCAGAACTGTACTACCAAGAAAACTCACACAATCAAAAGTAGGACGTTGGAAGCCCTCATCTTTATGGACTATATGTTTATAATTTCAGTTCCATCACATGGTGCCCCGCAGCAATAAAACATAATAATAAGTATCATGTACTCCTAATTTACACAGACCTTGCAGAGCGCTCCATCACATACTTCCACTGCAAATTCACAGCTTGCTTATCCCTGACTTATTTGCAACGTATTTGCAACGGAAGTATTTTAATATCGTTAGATTCATTCAACTGAATAGAGGGAGCAAATTATTTTTTTCCAAAAGAAATTTGTATTTAAAAAATTTTGATCTCTTATTTTTTAATAAAATAAAAAATAATTTAGATTAATTTAGTCTGGTTTTAATAAAAATGTTTGTATGTTATTGGAACATCTCTACTGAGTCGAGAAAGACTTATTTAACAAATTAATTTTAACTTCTTATTATTTTTTAATTGACCAAGCATTTTAACTTTTTATTATTTTTTAATTGACCAAGCATGTAAATGTTTACAAACATTAACACCACTACAACATAGCTTTTTTCTTTTAGATTTAATTTTTAAAATGCTATAAAATAAACTTGAAATAAAATAATTATGAAATATTTTGATTTTCAAATGAGCTATGGTTATTTCCCAAATGGTATTTTTATTGGCCATGGTATTGTAACAAAATTATTTACAAGTTAAAAATATCCTTTGTAAATTGGTATCGAATATGCATGGTTAAAAATCTTGTTATATTGTATGTTTATTGTGAGTACTAAGTTTTAATAAAAAAGTGTTATAAAATTAAATTCAAATAAAGTATTTATAATTTTTTTTTTTGTGTTTTGAAATGAGCTATAATTTTTAGGTATGTGGTTTTGATAAGTCATGGTATTGGCCTATAGTATTGTGAAAATCTCATTTAAAATTTATTAATATCCATATAAAACAGAGGTAAATAGTTACGGTTAAAATATTGTTATGTTCTATATATTAATTCTTTTTGTTTTTCTAAGTTAAATTTAAATATGGTTACCCAATCAGTGTTATAATTTATATGGTAAATGGATGTTAATTTATAAGTACTATTTATATGTTATATATTTTAATTTATTATGATTTTCTTTTATCTTAAAAATTGTTTTTAATTTTATTAGTAAAACCAAAATTACAACTAAACATTTGAATTTAAAAAATATTTATATCTAACATCTCATATCTAAAGTCTACACATATATTCTAAATTGGGTTGTGGAGCAATTCTAAGCCGATAATCCATATTAATATAGCAATTTATATAGACAAATAATTAAGATCTTTTAAACAATAGGAAAAACTATCATAATTTAATTGTCAAACCAACAATTAAAACAATTATTTTTAATTGCTATTTGTGAATGCATAGAGATTTATCACATTTATTAAAAAAGAATCATCCAATTCCAAATGATTTGGTGGAATAAAATGAATCGATACGAACATTTACGTATAAACGATTTTCCTTACCACTTAAAAAAATAATCTCTCACCCAAACAATTAAACTCTCAACCAAACAATTAATTTTTCCTATGAAATATTCTAAACCTAATCAATAACATATTGTATATTAACTATCCATATTTAAATAGCTATTTAGATTGATAAATAGTTAGATCATGATATTATTAGTCCCTGACATCTGGCCATAGGGACTATAGTAATCGGTTTGCGATGTTATTAGTTTACTGGTTTGTTCTTAGTCCCTGCCACTTATAAACCAAAGTTCTTATAGTCATATAGTTTTACTATTTTAATAAACCAAAGTTCATCCTTTTGCCATCTTATTTGGCCTCTTCCCGAGGCGGAGAGGCAAAAATCATATGTTATCCGCTGCCACTTATAAATCAAAATCAAAGTTCTTATGATCATATAGTTTTACTATTTTAATAAAAAAAATTCATTGTTTTGCCATCTTATTTTTCCTCTTCCCGAGGCAGGGAGGAAAAAATCATATGTTATCTGTATTCATTTAGATCAATGGCTTGATACGTTGGGTTGGGTCCGCACTACTGGGTAAGCACTTGTTACCTTGCGGGACCTCTAATAGCAAGCCAAGCCATCGAACTATCTCACCTGCCAAGCCAAGCCATCGAACTATCTCACCTGCCAAGCCAAGCCATCTCCTTAACAGTCGAGCACCTAAAGGTCCTTATGGTCGAGCACCTAAAGTCCTTGACAGTCGAGTGTGCTTTGATTTCGTCTCTCTCTAGTGACCGAAATCAATCTCCTTATATATGTCATTATGCATGAATGACTCGATATATGTCATTTCCGCAAGCAATTAGATCGATCTCATTCATTGTTTTGCCATCTTATTTTTCCTCTTCCCGAGGCAGGGAGGAAAAAATCATATGTTATCTGTATTCATTTTGGAAATTTGAAAGTAATGAAAATATAATGGAAACTAATGCTAGCATTAGTTTCGTATTTTAACAGATATTAAATGCTATATTGGTAAGCAAGTTCGCATGTTCGAGTTGCTCGTTGCTCTTGTGCATTGAATTTGAACTTGCCATGTGGTGCAACAACTGCCAGCATTTGGGCTGCCGGCTTTGACAATTCGACAACAAGACCGGTGATGCATGAAACGAAAGTTCGACAATTCAATAACAAGACCGCTTCCTGGATGCTGGAAGTTGATGGCTGCCCTTGATGGCTGCCCTCTTCCGCAATGCTGTTCCTTCTGCTCCTGGAAATGAAAAGCCAGTGAAACTAGCCTGCCTTAATTCGGCTCAGTTGTGATTCAGGTTTATCCCTAAGAACTGTTATTACGTTTTCTGTCGTACCCACAGCTCTGCGTTTCGTCACACTCTTCCTACGTGGGGCGTCTCAAGGTGAAGCAGAGTGATCTTGTGAAGGCGGTCGTGGTAGTCAGCCTGCTTAATGCTCGCAACATTTCCGTCTGGGCTGCCGGCCTCAAACTTGAAATAGTTAAGCAACAAGTAAGAATCTGTCTTTTCATGCAAAATCAATTTCCATTATGAAACCAAAAAACTCACCTATGTGCAAGATAGCCAAGTTACCAGATTTGTGCAGAATCTTTTCATTTACCAGATTTAATGTCAATGTGCAGAATGTGATGGAAATTTAACATATTGTCCATTTTGGAGAGCACTTTGGAGACTCTGTCGCGACATTCACGGCAGCGCATATTCGCGTTCAGAATAATCACCTGAACCTATCATGTAAAGTAATGTTTGTGATAACATGATCCATAATATCAAACTCCTGCGTAACCTAGACTATGGACTTGTATTGTATGGAAGGGGATTGGCAAATATGCAATAAAGAGGTTACTGGTCTTTTCTTTGAGAGGAGCTCAGACGAAATGTAGCTGTAAAGAGGTTTCTTTAATTCAGCTATTTCTTTGAGAGCAGTTCAGAAGAAACATAGTTGTAGTGGAGGTTTCTTTAATTCAACTATTTCTTTGAGAGCAGTTCAGAGGAAACATAGTTGTAATGGAGGTTTCTTTAATTCAACTATTTTAATTCAAGAAACAGAGAATGAAGAGGCAGAACTACGTTTCTTTAGAGTAGCCAACAAATAAGGAAATATAATCTTTATCTTATCTGCTAAGAAAAAATAAAAAATAGAGGGAGACCCTGCATATTGAATTGGAAGGTTGATTTTCGCTGGATTGAATTGGATCCAAACTAGTATCATTCAAGATGGACTCTAAAAAACTAGGAAAGAAACCTACATGCAATTGGGCTAAACCAAGTTTACTGGGCATCGTGTTATTTCCAGGTGAATCAATTGAATCAATTATTCTTGATCTCTACCTGCAGTTGGGCTGAGCCAGGTTTCCTGGGCCGTCGTGGTATTTCCCGGCGAATCACGTATGCTTCATGTATTCCAGGCGGGCGGGTAGTTGAGTGAGAATCATGGATTCTTGATCTGTTCACAGAACAATCAAAATTAAAAAGCCACGAAGACCCACAAAAAAAAAGAACACTACCTAATTGTCAATTCCATGCCAGGCGACAACGTACAAGTCCATACTTGAATTCCGTGTCTCCCCATGTTTGATTCCTGTCATAAACCTGAAAATGACACAGTAACACAACATCATTCCAAGTTCCATCAAACTAAGGTAAGGTATCAATAATGTATATCCTGAATTTGAGTTTGAATCTAAATCCGCATCACTAAGATTAACACCCTGCTTCAATGTGCTGCACCACTAAATCCTTGAAACCCTGAATTATTTTCCATGCAGGAGCTCACCATTATTTTCCATCGGAATTCAACCGAGCTCACCGCCTCTGTCCAATCGTCGTGAAAATCCCTCAAAATTGGGCAATTCTGGCTCGAAAATCGCCAAATTATGGGCTACAACAGGATTAAAATTGCACAGAAACTAAATCCCTCTCAACAGATGGCCCTGCATTCAGTTACAGCCGCAACATCATACTTGTGCCCTCGGCCTGCATGATACGCTGAGAATAGGTTGCTTACAGCGACGATGATAATGGCAATGTGACCGACAACTTACAGCGAAGGCGATAATGGCAACGACAATTCATTGGTCTTACTGAAGCCGATACCTGGGCATAGAAATCACGGAGTTAAAGCCGGTTTGACATGTTACACTATGTGTGAATGCACCCAATGATTTATGTGCACAAGTCTTATGCTCTAGAAAAACATGCAGCCAATAAATTATGTGCACAGGTGTTATGCTCTGGAAAAACATGATAATTTGACATGCGTCGGGTATTCTGCATGTTTCTTCGCCACGAGACGATTTACCAAGCTCGTTTCTTCGCCTTCACTAAGAACTCATATCTCGCTGCAACAAGTGGGGTGAAGACAGATCCAGGTTCTTGCGATCTCGTTGGAATCAACATTTTCCATTGGTGCTCGCTGTTAAGAACAAACTACTAAAATTATACATGTACATGTAGTGATCGACTTTCTGCTTGATCATCGAAAATAAAATATTTTTTTAACTTTGTGGGTTTCTCCACACGAAGAGTTCAGGTCTTTACATAGAGCTGGATTTGCGGATACAACATGCTCTATTTTTTCAAAAACATAGTATAGTATAGTATCCTTTTCTTAAGCGATAGGGAAACTCTTGTTGTCGTAGGCGTTATATGGTTATAAAATAGCATTTTCTCTTTTGAAATATTAAAAAATATGGCTATAAAGTAGCATTTCCTGGCTTAAAATGTAAATTATCATTTCATTTTTATTTAAAGCATATGAACAAAAATGAACATAGTATGCTTCTGAGATATTCAAAATATTTTTCAGCTGTTATCACGTAACATATAAACGCGTGAAGTGTCCAATCGAAGTAGTTTCAATCATCTGTGGCCACTAATACAAACAACATGCTTTATATAAGATATTTATATAATCTAAGTGAACGTAAATTAGTTGCCTCTATTCAAGTGTCCAGCCTTTGTTGGACAATTGCATTGCCGTAGTTTAGTTCCACAATTGCATTGCTATAGTTTAATACAGTAACCTGCGCATTGACAATCCATGTTTTCTTTAACAATCCTATGCTAATAGAATTACCAGTACAGTTACACATACACAGATAACATTATCCCTTGGAATAAATCAACAGCTAGAGCTGAAATCGTAACAGTCCAGTGAATATTTTCGGAGAAATGGTAAACCTGTAAGCAATAAACCTAGATACAAGCATATAAACAAATATTTCAGAAGACAAGGACTTGGATACAGACGGTCCTGCTTTGATAGACTAACTGGCCCACAAGGGAAGCGCTTCCATACACAAACATAAACAAACCAGACAGAGACCAAAACATGACATAGATATATGCAGTTTTGCTGCTAGTTTTAGATAAAACAAAAATATTCAGAAAAGCTATCTATTTGGATGGTGAGTCGAACTGAACGCTATGGTTCTGTGTTGTGAGACCCTCGCCCATACGGTGAGTCGAACTGAATGTTATGGTTCTGTGCTGTGAGACTCTAGCCCATACCTGTGTGAGCTATAGGACCTACTTGTACGAGCTAGGAGAGTTCTGCTTAGTCAGATTATGACTAGTTCAACGCTCAAGCCCGCTTCTTACATATGGCAGGGACTAGCTGCCCCGCAGCCCGTCTTGTTCATATAAAAACCATGTATCTCTTCAAATAAAAGTTAAGTTATAGTTGCGTTACATAGTGTCCTTCCACCATGTGAAGCTTATATTACGTTGCCTTTTAGGTATGGTAACATCAATCTCTATAAACTTGAGGCAATGAGATACTAAATATCATATTTTAAAATAAGTTTCGCGCATGGAAGATTTAAACTCATAACTAAGATTTTATTTTCCCAACGTAATCATTGTCATTAAACAATATCTCTCTTGACATTCATCTCTATGTCAAGGCACAACCTAGTGAGGGAAGTGATGTTTTTTCTCTTTATTTCTATGTTGAAATACATAATGGAACTTAGCGAATTTGTACGAGAAAGTTAAATAAGGATTTTGGAAATCTAAACTTAAAAGTCGAGATATTGAGAGCATAGATAAAAGTTGGTCAAATATAATTAAAGGTGTTTTACTAAATTCATTTTATATAGAGAAAACAAAAAATAGGGACCGGAGTTGAACGAAAGATATTCATAATTATTTAATTTTTTATTTATATACACAATAGATTGGACATATTTCTTTATTGAGAAATTAAATCTTCTTAAAACAATAAATTTAGAGGCTTTAATATATTTCTAACCATGGTGTTTTCTTATTTCTTATATATCTATATATATTATAAATTGGAATATATAAAATTTATAAATTATATTTAACAATATGTTATAGGTTAGCATTTATATCAGATTAGTAACATATTGTTATTAAATTTATAATTTTTATATATAATATTTATAGTTAAAAATGTTTCACAGTTATTATTTAAAATTCATGTTTATTTATGGCAATTAGAGGTATTTCAATTGGTAATTTCTTTGATAATAAAGTGTTATGTTTTTTACCTTCTAACTTCAAACACCATGTGGATTAGAAAAAACAAACACTTTTATCCACAATTTATGATATATATAGTTTGAGTGTGCGTTTATGATGTTTTACATTTTAGTATTTTTTATTTATGTTTTAGCTAAAAATATTTTGATTTTATCGCGTTATTATATTATTTTTCATTGATCTCTGTTAGTTCATGATGTGTAAGATCATGAAGATATCAAACAATTTGAAGGAGATTTTCTAGATAGTGTTCTTGATGAAGATGATAGTGATGATGTGTTGTCACATGCAGGACTTGAAGAAGTTGAACTAAATATAGGAGATGGCGGTCGTCATGATGATGATATTAATGACATTAAAGACGATTTTGAAATGGTTAAGCCTTTCAACATCATTTTTCACCCAAATGACATAGATGTTGACTTGGATGAAGAAGAAGATTAATGATAGATTAAAATGTTGAAATGTATGAGGTATGAGTTTATATTTTTTTGGGTTATCTTTTCTCTTTCACATAAACTTTTTTTTCTTTTTTTACACTAATTTTTATATATGTTTTATTCTTACTATGTTTCTTTCAAGATATGCAAGATATGTTTCTTTCAAGATATGCAAGATATTACAGATCCATAGTTAGCAAGATATGCAAATTGAACCCTTTGGATTCCATGAAGCACTATATAATTTCTCTTGTCACTGCCTAGGTATCGGGGGTCATTTGGCTAAATAAAGTGTCTATCTACCTCAACTCCCACATTAGAGGATTTAAAGAGGCAAAATATGAAATATCACGCAAAAAGATGTTTTTTGAGTTATGTGCAGAGGTGGCATAATTTCATGATATTGTAATCTCATGATTTTAATTTTAAATTATGAGTGATAAATGAGACATTTCGCCTCCATGTTGAGCCCAACAACCACCTCATATTAATAAATAGAATTGACATTTGGCACCTCAAATCAAGGAGAAACAATGAAATAAGTTTGCATGTTACAAGGGAACTACTACTACAAGAGAGATGTTATAAAAAATAAGTATTACAGCGGTGGTAGAAAATAATTAATTAATTGCTAAAGGGTATAGAGAAACAAAATAAAGTTGTAGATGGTTTTCTACAAATAGTTTGGGCTACAAGATGGTAAATTCTCTGAGGGTTAAATGTCTTCAAGTAACCAGGTTAGTCATCACATCATCCCTCTATTTTGATTCAAGTTATTCACCATAATTTCTCCCTCTGTAAGAAGAAAGAGATTTGTGTTAAGTATTTTCAGTTCCTGATTTTAGTGAGAAACGTATAATTCAATTTCTTTTCAAGGATGTTCATGAGAATTGGTGGATAGTATGATGTGTCATGGACAAGATTCAAAAAACTACTACTGTAATTGAAAACTGAGGCCACCATTCCCAAAATTCTTCCTTGGCCCAACCTACTACATGAAGCTCTAATTCCTATAATAGGCCTTGTTGACCATTAGTACAAGTGTTTTTTTTTATCAAAGGTATTTCCACAAGAGCTAGAAGGTAGACTTACAAAGAGTAACCCTTAGTACAATTTGTTGGAGGCGTAAGTCATACACAAAATTATATGGGGAAGAAACTATGTCATGCAATTCAAACTCTAGCCTCATAGCTAGAACACGAAACTAAAAAAATGGCAACATGGGTTGAGATTTTAATAAAGAGAAGATTACCAATATTAATAGGCTCCATCAGTAGCCTGAGATGCACACCATTTTCTGAAATTACAACTAGATGGGATTCTTTGAGAAATTGAAGTGATATTGGATTGGAATTTACAGTCCACCTACAAAATCCTATTGAACAAGAGTTTGTGACAATAGTAAGAGAATTAGAGATCCATTTGAATAAAAATCAACTAAGAAGGATCACTCCCATTGGAGTACACAGGGTAAAAGGATAAAGAAATGAGGAAATGAGTGCCAACAAATATTTCTTTCTATTAGGAATCAACACACTATGATAGGATTATGTAAAAAGTGCTACGAGAATAATCTTGAGCGCTACAAGATTTTGTATAGAGTGTTATATGATTTTTTACAAAGTGTTACATGTAGAATAACGAGTGCTACAAGAGTCTAATTATTCCCGAAAAATCTAAGAACAAAGGAAATGATTAGGATAAAGGGTAACTGCCAACTCTCCTCACTACTATTTGACATAAAAATTCAAGGAAACCCCTAAATTATTAGAAGAAAGAACTCTGTAAATTCGACAATTTGAGTTTTTTTAAAACAACAACAAATATGATGTGGTAAAGGAGACATTGACTGAGGCTTTTCTTGAAGTGATGGCATGGTGAGTAGAAAGGAGTGGATGTGCATATAACACTGTAGATAGATAATTATACAAGGTGGACAATGACAACATAGAATCAGAGGCAATTGGAGGATTGTCAGAAGGAAAAGGCTTGAGTTCCTCAAGGGTGAACAACAATTCCAAAGGGGAGAGATTATGTGCTTCTAATTTGTTTATTTCTTAAGGCCCATTTGATAATTAGTGAACACTTTAAACCTTTTTTTAAGCCCCTTACTTGCAAATTATAGAGTTAATTCATAGTCTTAATGGTTTCTTGGAAATTTGATTTTCCCTTGATTATTATGTCTCTAATATTATTTATTTTTCATAATATTGAGAGAAAATTGAGTAAATTCCGAAGATTTAGGGACTTGATCCTTGCATAGGATTCTATAGGATGGACCAATAATAAATAATATATTATGAAATCATTGAAAAGATTCTAGAGCTCCACTGGTTGAGAAAATGTAGGGATGTGTTCCCTTTTATAGGATAAGCCAAAACTAAATATTTAGTTAAGTTCCTATCATTGAAAACTAGATCCACGTTTTGAGGGATTCTGGAGGAAAATGTTGCCACCTTTCAAGGAGTATGATTCCCTATAAATTTTAGTAAGTACCCTTTCGAATTATCTACTAGGGGCATGAATTGTTTAGTTTTATTATAGAGAAAATAGTGATTTAGATGCTCTACTTTCATTCTAATAGGGATGTATTTGAATTGATTCTAATAATAAAGTTTGATTCAATTTTTTCCTTATAAGGCTTGGTTTCCTCAAATAACTCGCAATATCCTTGTGCTTCACCATTTGAGGAGCCTCAAATCCCTATTATATAGGCTCTTTGTCTTCCTTTCATTTATTTTTCACTTACATCTCTTGTTCTTGTATTTCTCATTTTTGCATTTAGTATGCATGTTTCATTTTTTTTTTTTTTTTTCAGTTATATTAGTTAAATGATTCAAGTAAGTTTTTTTTGGGTTATTTATAGAACCAAAATCATTATTTATCTTTAGAAATCAATTTCAAAATCATATTCCTCATTGATCTACTTAGATTGATTTACTACATCACAATTTTCGAATTTCAGGAAGTTCTCAGTAAGAAGATAGTTTTAATTTTTTGTTGAATTTTAACACATGATAATAAAGTAATTTAAATTTAATTACACTTGGATTTAATTCTAAAAGAATTCCATTGATAAAAGAACATACCACAAAATTTTCACTTGATTAACATAGGCATTTGATTAGTTAGACTGGCTTTGTAGTTGCTTTTTCTAAATTTACTTCTTTTAACAATAAATTTCAGCTAAATTTTCTCATAAATTTTAAGACATGTTTCTAATATTTTTTTTATTTTATTCTAGTTTTATTGAATCCCAAGAACATCCAAATTGATTAAAAAAATCTACCCCATACAATTTTCACTTGATCAACTTAGGCATTTGGGTGCTTAGATCAGCTTACTAGTCCATTTTTCTACAGATCCAGTTTATATGAAAAACATTTCTCTGTGAGTTTCCGATTATCTTCAAAATCTGGGTTGTAATCCTTGTGAAGAAAAATGAAAAAATATAGTCTTTCTTTTATGCCATAGTTAGACTCAAGATTATGTTCAACTCATCCTTGTCTTTTCATTTTGATTTTATGCAATTAGCCTTTTGACACTCCTTTTAATCATGATACCTTTGTTAGTTGAATACTCACTTTTTATAAATGTAATATCTATTGGTTCAAAAGAGAAGAATAAAATCATCTTCTATCACCAACACAATCACTTTCAACACCTTTCTTACGCTCATTCCTTCAAATTGTGTGTGCATAAAAATTACATTACATGGATGCTAGAGACTTTTAGTTTGATTTTTCCCCTTGTGCAAGATCGGCTACTAAGTAGATGTGCTATTCCTCAACTTAGTGAATTCACTGTGATTGAATGTTCATAAGTTTAATGTCAAGTTAACTATGTTTTATTAAAATACGAATAAACATTTAATTATTAGTAATTTTGTTGATAATAACTATTTGTAAAGTTTTAATTATGTTTTTATTTTATGAATAATAATAAAACTTGTAAATTAATTATTGGGTATAGATGGATGAAAGAGGAAAAATGATGCAATTTAATTATGAAAGAAATATTATCAGTGAGTAAGTCCTAGGCATCTAATTTGGATGATTAATTTTGATTCTATATTTATGATATTGGTCAATTAAATGTTTCCTAGAAGACATGTATTTTTCTTTGGATGTGGGAAACAAGATCTCATTAATGGGTAATTAAATCCCTGCCATGTGTTCGCTGGGGTGGAGGTAGTTAATAACCGCCCAAAGAGTGGTAGATGGGTATTATCTGAGAATTCAGTTTATTTTGTCTCAATTATTCTGAGAGCATAATTGGAGAGAATCAAGAGAAGAAAGGAGGAATAAACAAAGAGAATAATTACAAGTCTATTTTATTTGGGGAGCAAGGAGTTTGTTGTGTCAAGGTTGGGAGGAGCCAAAGAGTTATCCATTTATTTTCTAGAGAGAAAATTTCTTGTATCAAGTCAATAGTTCTAACTTTATTTTTATCTATTTAATCATAAAAAATATTCAAAATTAATAACAATTGTTATATTTCTTTTATGTTGTTTATAATTCTATGAAAACAACCAAAGTATTAAATATTTACGTGAAATTCTAATAAAAATAAATTTACTATATAACCTATTATCATGAATTATGTAGTATGCAACGTAAATCTTAACATTATCATTATTTATGTGTATTAAGGAAAGAAAAAGCCTAACATATGTGAATGTTATGAACAAATGCTAAACTCGACCGAACTTTAACTAGAAAATGAAAAGACATGTTATAGAGGTTAGTAGTTGTGATTTTAATAACATTTAATTAAGATATGTAAACTATTTTTGTGAAAATAAAAAACATAAAGGATTAAAATAAGATACGTAAACTAAGTTTATGTAAAACGAAATTAGAACACTTAATCTATAAAATGACTTTTCTAAGACTAGCAAATACTTTCATAATTTGAATATACTTTCATAATTTGAATATAAACCATGAGTAGTTACGACAAAAGACATTGTACCTAAGTAATGAAATACACAAAAACCATTAAATAATATACGAAATAGGAAAATGATCTAGGTGAATGTGAGGCAGAATAAAATTGTATACTATTGGCTCGATAGAAGTTTTGAGACATTAAAATTAACAACTATAGAATACATACATGTAAAAGTACCTTCAATTCATTATTCACCAAGCATATTAAGAACTTAGTTCAAAAAGGTTCAAAACCCATGCAATTTAAAACAAAAGTAAAAAAATGAACAATTTTGTTAATGAATAACATATGTTGGGAGTGGCATTATCAAAATATCCAAGTTAATTTCTCGAACACAGGTTATGAATACTTCAGGCCGGAAGGAAAAATAGTAGTAGATTCCAACACAGTAAAAGACAACTAGGTTGTAGTCCTGACCTCTAAATAGAATGGAATAAGTTGAAAGATTAAGAATAGAAAACCTTATATTAAACCCTGAGGTGAATACACATTCGTATGACATTATCGGTACATGTCTCAGAAGAAATTTGAAGAAAAGGAGCTTTAGTTAAAATTTTGTTACCAACCTGTAGAAGAAATAAACTACGAAATAGAAATTAATTATATATATTTACATGTAAAAAAATGCTTTTTTGCCTGTGTCCAGATGATCATGTACAATAAATAAAATATTAAATATTGTACGAAAATTAAAGAAGAAGGAAAAAGGTAAACCCTCCCTTTAATAGTTATTCAAAGGAAACTGCAATGGCATAGCAAAGAAAATTGCAGAGAGAGTTAAATTAGCCATGATTGCATCTTGTTATACAGATTAAAATATGAATATGCAAAGTCTCTTTTAAATTATTTAAACATGAAATTAAAAACAAGTAAAGTAGAATAAAATGAAATAAAATTCATGTAACTAGAATAGTCTATATGTTAGCTTTCACGTTATGAAATAGAATGAAAGATATGGCTTTTTCAAACACTTTCGGGTAGATTTTGAGATTAACCATGATAAAGGTTAAATATCTTATGATCTCTAATAGTGCTAAGGCTACCAACTTAAATTATCAACTCGGGGTTTGTAGAAACTTAAAAGGTATCGATACTATATGTGCAACATACAATGTGTCTTTTGTTGATCTAATGTAATGGAGTGATTGTCTTGAAATGAAATCCTAAAATAATTACATAATCCTAATTGTAAGAAGGTAAAGGTTATGATATTTCTAGGAATGAAAAGTACTTGTCTATTTGTAGAATGTAAACGTTGTGCTACTTGCAATAATGTGAATCATTAGTTTAATTGAAAAATGTGAAAAGTTGCCTTGAAAAGAAACTAATCCTATGCAAAGGAAAAAATTAATTTATTGTACCAAAAAGCCTTTGTTTTAGGTAAATATATATAATTAATTTCTCTTTCATCATGAACTAGTAAATTGAGTAGTCATTTAGGAATCTACAAGTGCAATACGAAGAACTTGTCTTCTCCTGAATATTCATATTTGAGTTGTTAACCAAGTAGCAAAAGAATACTGCTACAGTGAACATTTTCTCTAATTACTATGAAAACTCAACTTATTATGGGAGCGATATGGTTTATAAATGTCATACTTTTGTGTTTTCTATTATGATGATCAAACCCAATGGTTTATTTTATGACGGGTGTTTTATTATAATTTGATATTTTGGCATGGATATTTCCATAGCCCATAACTCTATGCTGACAACTTCTGGTAAACTGTGTATTTTTCTCACTGGTGTGCTCCATGTTTTGCGTTAGCACCTCACCCATCTTCAAGGACACGAACCTTGATAAATGATGTGAAGAGTGTTAGATTAAGTTAAATAGAGAACACACAAATATTACACTTAGACTAGGTTAACTTGAGATTTGCGTGAACGTAGTCATTACGAAAGGGAATAATGAAACCGTTGGTTAAATAATTAATGTTTGCTTAATTGATTAATGTTTACTAAGATGAAAAAAATATTAAATAGTAAAAGATTTAGAATTGAGTTCAAATTAAAATATTAAATACAATAGATTTAGAATCGAAGTCAAATTAAAACATTTATAATTAAATTTAATTTAAACATTTTAGGATTTAATTCGAATCAAGATATTTAGAATAAAATGAAAATACAATATGGGTAGATTTAAAAAGGTCAATCATCATAGGTCAATTACTAAATTGTCAATTACTAAATTAAGTTTTTTTAATTTGCTAAACAGTGGGAAAAAAATGTTTGTAAGAATTGTCACAATTTATAGTTAATATTAACATTAATTTAAACTTACAAAAATTAATATTTTTTTTAATTGCGAATCACAATTATTTGATCTAATTTAATTTAGTTATTGCGATGAGATTAAGAATAAGTATTAGCAAATTTAATTAAAATTTATTAGAATATAATTGTTAATATAATTATATAGTATTGATTTGAGTGAAAAGAAGAATTAATGTAGAATTGGTCAAAAGGTATTATGATTGGATAATATTAAAATAATTTATAAGGAAGGACAATTAAATATAAGTAATAAAATTTAGAATTGGAATAAAAAGGAATAAGATTAAATAAGGAGTAATATTAAATAGGGATGTTATTAGCAAATTAGCATTAAATAGGTTTAATTAGAATAATAAATTTTAAAAATGAATAGCTACAAGAATAAAGTAAAGGGGTGGGCTTGAAATATGAAAATAAAGGATTGTTGAGGAGGAAGGGATTGGAAACTAAGAAAGAGAGGTGGACATGGTTTAAGAAGGGTTAGAATTATATTAGAAGAGCAAGGTTTAGAGGATAAGAAATAGATGGTGGACTTTCGAGGATGGCTTAAATGATATCAATATCTTTCATTAAAGTTGGTAGGATGTTTTTAAAATTTTGGGACTTCCCTAATGACATGGTTGCATTGGAAGGGCCCAGATGCTAATATTTTTGTTTTATCAAATAAATTATGCTTGGTATTATGAAAATGTTCAACAATGGTTGATTTAAAAATGTGGGTATGGTAAGTATCGGTCATATGTTCTTTGAGTCGAGCCTTGAAGGATCTATCAGTTTACCTTATGTAAGACATTCCAAAGGAGCAAGGGATTTCATTATGTCAATTACTTTGTTGGGTTAGAACTATCTTACTTATAATATAGATTATTTTTTTATTTGTTGATTCAAACAAATGATTACCTTGACTATGGTAATTTGAAGAATGTTTCAATATAGTTCCATTTAATAATGAAAAATCATATAATATTAATGATGAGAAATAAGTTCGATTATAAAAAATATGTGAGGAAGCTACATTGATCCTAATAATAATGATTTGATTGACAAACCCGATGACTTCTCGATCATTCACTTACCTTAGCGTTACAACTTCAACCCACCATGTGAAATATTCCATCTTTGTTAGAATATATCAGTGCTCCTTTGAGGAATGAGTAATATTTTCATTGATGACATATAAACCCCATTGCTAATAAGGTTCTTCAATCGCATAGAGTAGCTTGTCATTTCTCTTGGCCAACATACTTCTGACAACTTGGACACTTAGGTGCATATCCGTGAGCATATTTCAATCATTTTGGTTAGTCGTACCCTACTTGCATTACCTTGTGCACTATAGTATCCAATCAACCCCAATATTGCAACAAGAATGTTGCAATTCCCAAGGATACCAACATTAATTATCAATTTGGAGTTCTCGGAAACATAATAGGTATCTACACTATGTGTGCAACATGAAATGTGTACTTATTTCATTGATTTGATGTAATGAAGTGAATTGAGATGCCTAAAGACAATTTTGTGAAATTCCAAAGAAGGAAAACTACTATGCTTAGCTTCGAAATTAAATAGATAATTGAAGCATTACTTCACCTACTGCACCAAGGAAACACTAATATATGTGCATGGAAAGAAAGGCTAGAAAATAACTCCTAATTTGTTTTGAAGAAGATAAATAATAGGAAAGTAGCTAATTGCATGAAAGTAGAGATTCTAATCTATCTTACATGAAATCAAATATATGTTATTGCAATCAAGATAAACTATATTATATTTACAAAAATCATCAAGTCCTCAAAATAAATCAACACAAACTATTTCGATATTGTTAACTCATAATAAAAAATCGTAAACCGTAATTTGAGACTTAAAGCTATAATGATGGAGGGATTATTCCAATTATATTGCAAGGCTTAGGGGACATGGTAAGGTTATTGAAGATGAAAAATAGACTTAATCTTACATTATGGCCAAGTTCTAATCAATTTTGCGAAGTGGTAGAGGATGCTACATGATTGAATCCGAAAGCATTCTAATTATTCTAGAAGCGATCTGAAGATAGCGAAATATGCTGGAAGTTAAGGAAAGAATGTAGAGGAACATTCCAAGCTTATATGTACTATAAATATTTTCACATTAATAAAAAAATTTGATATATATATATATTATATATATATATATATATATATATATTATATATATATATATAAGTCCATTACTATTGATGGTTTACATCGAATTCCAATTTAATTTCTGATACCACTTAAATCAAATTATACCTATAAAAATAACATAACGTTCTATATTTCTATATAGATATTATTGATTATTCACTCCCATAATATGTTAGCCACACACAACTATTCACTTGGAAATCTACATATATTTAGGAGATTTATTATATTTTTGTTTAATAAAAGTTCCTATAAGTATCCTTTATCCTATAAAAATTATTGGGATACTTGAACTTCCGCATTATACCTGTAAAAAATTACATATAAGTTATATTTTATAGAGATATTATTGATTATTCACTCCCATAATATGTTAACCAACACAACTATTCACTTGATAAAATCTACACATATTCAGGAGATTATATTATATTTTTGTTTAATAAAAGTTCGTATAAGTATCCTTATCCTATAAAAATTATTGGGATACTTGAACTTCCGCATTATACCTGTAAAAAATTACATATAAGTTATATTTTATAGAGATATTATTGATTATTCACTCCCATAATATGTTAACCAACACAACTATTCACTTGATAAAATCTACACATATTCAGGAGATTATATTATATTTTTGTTTAATAAAAGTTCGTATAAGTATCCATATCCTATAATAACACACCTTATCTTTTTTGACATCAAAGCTTTAGTTACACACTATCAATAAAAGTATTTATCTTTTGACTGAATAAAAATAATGGTTTCTCCCAACCTTTGTTATTTCACGTGTAAGAGTTATTATTAGTTATGAATTTATTTCTCCTTTTGTTCACATTTATATGTATATATGGCATATTTGTAAGCATTGTAATTCATTCTATACTAACCGGATTATATTATTATGTTGGTTACGTTATGTATGTAGAAAATATTTTCTATGCACATACCCTCTCGGGTCTATATTCCATTCACTCTACATAACCGTTACCACAAACGAATTCTTGGAACCTTTATATCTGATTGTCTTCATTTCAAGACAATTCATGTTGTCTATTAGGTTGGTGATATTACGATCATTGGTTATTTAAAATACAAGCCTTTCCCAAACACAACACGTTTATGTATGGTGGTCTATCTAATCGACGGTTGGTAACATTTAATGTTTTATCAAGGGCATGTAGATTTTCTCGCGCTTAAAGGACTTTGATAACTACCCACCTGCTCTTGTTTGTATGGTTATTGTGTTTAGGTTTTTGCACTAGTATTGCCACTCTGCAGCTAGCGTTCGTAGTGGAAACTCTCGTTCAGAATTTAATATAGATATGACAACTCAGTGTTGGCCTTCTTCGCCGAATAATGTCCTCAATGCATTCGTTCTTTTCCACAAAGGTGATTCCATGTTCTTCAACTTTCTGACATTTGTTTGTTTTCCTATTATACTTGTTTTTTTGTTTAATACATTTGTTTGCTTTCATGTTACATTTGTTTTGTGGTAAATTTCATTACTAGTTGGGATTTGTATATATATGCGTATATTTTTAATTATTTTGTTAAAATGGTTAGTGGAACAATTTTGGTGAAAATTATATGTAATAAAAATAAAAGAAGGCAAAATAATAACCACGAATGATGGGACATTTATTCCAAGATGAATGTTGGGCAAAATCTTAGTGATGGGGATCACTTCTCACCGTTTATGGCTAAGGAAATTAGCAAAGGAAATTGCTAAGGCTTTGGAAAGGGAAAATGACATTTTTTGGCACATTTATTTATGAAAATAATGGAAATTAGAAGAAAAAGGAGGTGAAAGGTCACAGGTTGCATGTGAGGAGGAAAATGAATGAAAATAACTTATTCATAAAAATGCCTAAGAGGATCAATTGTTAACCTTTTTTTAGTTCCGTTGTGCAGCTCTCTCTCTCAAAGTCTTCGAGACTTAGAGTCTTCTTGGAGCACTCTTGGAGGGTGTGGCATACTTGGATTTTTGGTGCAAGTAGGAAAAGGGACCATAAGAAATCATAAGAGGGCATCAGGATTAGAAGCTACATCATATTTGCTTGCAGGTATTGAGTTGCATGTATGTTTCGTTCACTAGTTTTCACATGTATGACATATGCATGTGGATTATTGGTTGTGATTTGTCATTGGCATTGAGGATGGCCGGGATTGACAATGGATTGCGTAGCCTTTGCCATTTCCTAGATAGCCATAGTGTTTGTGAGTTTATTTCCATTTTTTTGTTTTCGTTGGTTCTCAAGTATCCTTAGATTGGGTTGAGTTGCTATTCTTGGAAGTGCAGGTTCGACAAACGTTATTGAATCCCTATAACAACTTATGTTGAGTTACTAGTCCTAGAAGCCTTCGTTGGACAAATGCTATGGAAGCCCTTGGTGGGTTGAGTTACTAGTCTTGGAAGCCTTAGTCAGACAAATTCTCTATAAGCCTTGTATAGGTTGTGGATTGAGTTACCAGTTCTCGAAGCCTGGGTTGGACAAATTCTCCGGAGCCCCAGAAGGCTTGCATAGAGACCAATCTGATTATGGTTTTGTGATGTCTCATCATGAGGTGGAATCATTGTTTGATGGGTTGTGGTGGATGACCTCTGGAATCCTTAGATGGTTTTCATTGATGTGTTCTATGATAGCCCATATTCATGCTTGGAATATGGCATGGGTGTGAATGGCTAAAGAGAGATTTGGCTCAGCCATTTTATTGTCAGGTGGAATGCGGAAGTCCTATCCTAGGTTTCTATTTTGCGTCATTAATGTTAGGTTATTTCTCCTTGTATTTCTATGAGAAATTTGATGGATCATATGTGGTTTATATGGTTGTACTTTCATGAGTAATTTTGTTGCTATTATGTTGGTTATTTATGTGTTTTATGACAACAACTATATATGGATCTCACCATATTTTTACTTGTAAATGAATGATCAATCTATCTATGAACTAATGGATGGAATTGTAGTTGATGTGTTGAGGCATCAATATTCCTTAATGATTCTCAGGTAAGTATGATACCCCTATGCTCATAATTTTTCTTTACGCCTATACTTTACATACTTGCGATATCTTTGACAAAATGCGTATCATGGCTAGTAGGGGTCCATTCAAGGTCTAAACAAGTATTTTGTTTAGTATTGTCATTTCCATGTTATTTTACTATTCTAAAGAGATGGTTCAATTTTGGGTAGTGATTGGGCTCTAGACCTGAAAAGGTGGCTCAAATCTCGGGGACGCTGGCACATCACTCACAAAAAGAATCTCTGGATGCTAGCAGGCAAGCTTGTGAGAGCCACTAGAGGTCCTTGGACATTTTCAGTGGGACCCAGGCCCAAGCTGCCTGAATTGTTGGGATTCTTCCTAGGGGTCCTGAAGATGATGTTGAATGTTTGTATGGTGTGTTTCTATTAGTTCCACTTCCTTAACGTGACTTAGGAGGTCGAATCATATCATAGTGACCTCTCATCGAATGTCTTCTTCAGCTGGCTAGTTGCCTCAGTAGATGTGGGAGGAGGGTGTTACAGAGTGGTATCTTAACATGGTTCACCCCTTGGACTAGATGGGGTATGAGTTGGTCATGCATGCATGTCAGTTGCATGTGTTTCTCTCACACTTTCATTTCATGTGTTTGTTGCATTTGCATGATGTGGATCATTGTTGTAGTGATGTTGTCATGTAGAGTTGATGTGTTTTATTGTGGGATGCATCGGTGTGAGTGTATCACTGGTTATATGTCATTATATGTCATTTACATGTATCATTTGGTATGCTTAGTTATATTCTTTTATGTTTGGTTGCCTATATCATTCTTGTATGCTTGGTTATATTCTTGCACGAATGGTCTATGCTTGATTATATGTGTTTATGTGTGTGTGGTACATATTTGTGCTTGAGTGTTATCCACATGTAGGATGGTGTATTGTATACATTGTGGTTTTGGATTGTCTACATATATTGTCACGGTTTATATCATCATGCAGAAGGTCATGGTATGTGTGGTTATGTATTTCTTATGCATACTCATAGTTGCATGTGGTCAAATGTAGAATGATGTAGTGGTTGTTGTTATGCATGAGGTTATTGTGTGTGTTGTTATTAAGGTCATGCATTGATGACTAAACCATAGCTAGAATGAAGGTTGCATGCCTATATGCTTAGATGTTATGTTTCTATTCATTGTCATGATTATGTTATACATCTATCGCACTGATTTGTTGATCTTGCAAACAAGGTATCCTCCATGAGATATGTTAAGGTACATTGGTGTATTATGATTTGGTTTAGTTGACATGATATACCTTGCAGGAACAAATATCAAATTGCTCGCAAGATGCTTGACTACAAAGACTCTCCCTATGAATCAAAACAGTAGTATGGTGTTGTTAAATCTTTCGATTTGGCAGTTACATTGAGAAGATTAAAGCAAGAAATAAAGAGTTGTAAGGCGGATACTGATAGAATCATATAGGCACAAGAAAAACTAGCAGAGGTAAATGCAGTGACACTTTAGAGATCATTAGATTTGCAGTGACAGGGACTACTTCGGATCCGCCATGAGCAGGAGGACAAAACTAATGGGGCATATCATAGTAGATCACATGGTGGTCATAGATCAGATAGAGATGACACAATGAGAGGTGGAAACTTTTTGGACACTCCGGAGAGGAGAGGGGATAGACACACGTATTATTCTAGTTCTTGTTCAGATAGGCACTATGATTGTCATCGTTATCATCCTTACAAGAGGAGTGATAGGGGATAGTTGTCGGATGAGTTCAAGAAAGAAAAGGCACCTACTTTTTATGGAGAGGTAAAGAAATCAGAAGATGCAGAGGCATGGTTTCTATGCATGAAGAAGTTCTTCAAGTTTCATTACTATTAAGAGAATATGAAAGCTCGAGTAACTAAATTCAGTCTCAAAGGTAAAGCACACATTTGGTGGGAATATGTGAAGAATTTCAAAGGTATAAATGAGGAATACTTGAATTAGAGTGAATTTGAGAGGTTATTCAAGAAGAAGTATATGTAGGAGAGATACTTTGATGATAGGGAAAAAGAATTTTATGAGCTAAATATGGGATCGATGACAGATGATGAGTACACTAGTAGGTTATTGGAGTTACTAAGGTATGTGCCTCACTTCAAGGAGGAGAAGGCTAAGATTCAGAGATTCATTAGTATATTACCGATTACATTCAAAGATAGGATTGGGTTCAATGAGAATATATCATGGGAGGGGGCCATTCGAAAGCTAAAACTTTGGTATGAACAATTGAAGTGAGATTGGAAAGGTAATGCCAAGAACAAAGTAAAATGCCTCAAGAAGTGAGCAAGACCACATGGTATAGATAAAAAGGAGAATTTTGCACCACCTAAGAGGTTCAATGCATCAGATAGAGGGCAGGCACATCGATTTGAAAAGAAGAATAAGGGTGGAGGTTGGAATCCTATAGAGTATGGGATTTGTGGCAAAGATCATCGTAGGAGGGATTGTCCATGGAATCAAGGTGGTAGGCCTCATATATACAATGTGGAGGAGGCACATACTATTGGGGATGTTGTAAAGAGTATTCCACGCATCTATGCAACATTGGATAACAAACAGACAAATCATCAAGAATCTATCATTAAGATGGACGATAAGCTTTGTGATCAACTTATTTCTATTTTGATTGGCCCTGGATCTAATTATAGATATGTTAGTCCTGACTTGGTGGATAAGTGTGGTTTGATTAACGAGTTTCATGCATAATATTGGTTAGTGTAGTTAGATACAAGTACAGAGAAGCGAGCTTATCATTTGGTAAGATCTTGTGCATTTGATTTGAATGGTATCCCTACTGCAACACATTTGAGTGTATTACTGTTGGGTTCATAAAGTATGTTATTGGGCATGGATTGGTTGTATATTCATAGAACCAAAGTAAACTATTATGACAAAGGCATTGAGTGTGTTGATGACAAATGGGGAACCAATAATCTTACAGGGTAAGAAGAAATCTACGTCAGTTAAGATTGTGGCAACTGTGTAAGAGAAACACAATCATAGAAAAGGGTGTAAGTTATCTTCAGTGCAAATTTCTAGTGATAAGTTTAAGGAAGTTGAAGATGCAGATGTTTTGAGAAGGTACCCAATTTTACGACAACTTAAGGATGTATCTCCTGAGGACATTACATAGTTTTCTCCTCACAAGGAGGTAGTCTTTTCTATTGAGTTAGTGCCAGGGGTAGCTCCAAAATCAAAATCATCGTACATGATGAGCACACCTAAGTTGGTAGAGTTGAAGGTACAACTGAAGGAAATGTTGGACAAGGGATACATGAGGCCAAGTGTATCACGACGTGGCACACTGGTATTGTTTGTAAAGAAGAAAGATGGAATTCTCACATTATGCATTGATTACAAGCAGTTGAGCAAAGTGACCATCAAGAACAAATATCTGTTACTGAGGCTTGATAACTTATTCGATCAGTTGTAGGGAGCATCAGGGTTATTTAAGATTGATCTGAGATACAAATATCATTAGGTACACATAAAAAAGGAGGGCATTTACAAGATTGCATTTAGGACCAGCTATGGGCATTATGAGTTTGTTGTAGTTCCATTCAATTTGACTAATGCTCCTAAAAATGTGGATGAGGTGAGATCCTTCATGGCGTTGGCAGGCTATTACATAAGTTTCATATGGAACTTCTCACAAATTTCTTATCCTATTACATCATTGTAGAGTAAAGCTAATAAGTTTGAATGGACAGAGGAGTGTGAGGCTAGTTTTTAGCAGCTCAAGAATTTTTGGACACATGCACGAGTTTTAAAGATTGCATATTCAGACAAAGAATTTGTAGTATGCACAAATTCTTACAAGACAGGACTTGGTGGAGTCCTTTTATAAGATGGATAGGTGGTATGCTATGACCCACAGAAATTGAATGAGCACGAGAAAAACTACCCCACGCATGATATTGAGTTGGCAGCAATTGTACATGCATTGAAGATGTGGAGACACTATCTTCTAGGCAGGAGTTTCACATTGATGAGTGATCATAGTGGTTTGCAATGTTTATTTAACCAAATGAATCTGAATGGTAGGCAGGCTTGGTTGTTGGCTATGATCAGTGAGTTTGATGTCAATATTTGATACATCAAAGGTAAAGAGAATATAGTGGAATATTCTCTTAGTAGGAAGATATAGGTAAATCACTTAGCATCTATGAGCTCCTGTGGGACATACTTATAGGACAAGATCTTGCGGGTAGGTCAATAGGATGTCAAGTATATGGATATTGTGCATAGGTTACAATAGAGTACTGGTACATGGATAGGCATAGGTACATGTATAGGTACAAGTACAGGTGTAGGTACATGTATAGAATGAGGGCTTCATTGGGGGAGCAATATCTTACCATGTGGGTTCATATTGGGGGATATATATTGAAGAAAATTTGACATAATATATTGGGGGATATATAGGGGGTAAGGGATTTTTATATTAGAAAACATAAAAAATGGAGCTTAAAGTTAATGAAAAAATATAAATGGGTATAAAAAATGTTAATGAAAAAATGGATAACTACAATATCTAGTGAAAGTGGGAGTTTTTTTTTTTTTTTTTTAAGAGATTTTTCGATCTAGCGTGCACGCTCCTACTGCTGCAGCTGGCTGCAACTGATTGATGCGTGCGAGCCTACCTGTTCTTCCCTTGGAATGCTCCGCAGCTACCTAGATGGCCCCTCCGAAGGCTCCACCGGAGGAGGCAGCTCAACAACAAGCATTTTCTGCTCTAATAAACTCCTTAACGCCCCAACGAGCTCACCCTGCGATCTCCAAGTTCATTAAAAAAAGCGAGCGGTTACAAGAAGTTTCTCTCCCCCCTACCTTGCCCAGAATGGATGCTCTTGCTTTGGCGGAAAAGGGACTGATAGGGCAATTTATAGATCTCTAGCCCTCACCAAAAACTGTTCAGAGGTGGGTGGAAAGGAACTAGACAGATAAAATTCAAGGCAAAATTTCTATTAGATTTTGCGGGAAGGGATACTTCACTTTTCACTTTGCGACAAAGGAAGACAAGGATTTGATATTTCGCAATGGCCCTTACTTCATGGATTCCAAAGGTTTGTACTTAAACAAATGGACGCTGGACTTCGACCCAGAGCTAGATATCCCTAATGCGGTTCCTATTTGTGCTCATCTCCCTCATCTCCCATTGCATTGCTGGGGAGATGAATCAGTGCGTGCCATTGGAAATGTGGTCGGCAAATACATTGATCGGAGTGAGCCAAGAGATAATATGCAGGCATGTGCCCGTATCTGTGTTGACGTTGATTTGGGTAAAGGTCTTCCAGAAGCAATCAAGCTCAAAGTTGACAAATGGTCGCACATATAGCAACTCGACTACGAACAGATCCCCTTCAAGTGTAAGGTATGTCACAAGTATGGTCATTTTGCTAACCACTACACTAAGCTTTCTAATGTTGATGATAATACGCAAGAAGAGCAATGGGAAGTGGTCAAAAAAAAAAAAACAGCCTCTGGCCTCAAACTGCCCAATGAAGCTAGACCCACCACTCATCCCCCTCCCTCCTCCCATAACCCTCCCCACCTGCCCTCATCCCCTCTTCCTTCTTCTCCTTATCTACCTCAATTCTCTGGCATGTTGAAACCTCTTCCATCTCCTCCTTCCTCCAACCCCTTCCATGTCCTCTCCCTCCCTAAAGATGATCCTACTCCTTGAATCTTTCTGAACCCCCCTCTTCCCCCCACTCTATGACCATTCCCTCCCACCTATTATCAGATCCGCTCCCTCCTAGAATTACTCGTAGCAACTCCAAGGATCAGGGATCCTCTCTAGATGGTCAAAAGAAGCCGGGAAGAAATACTTCCAAACAGCATAGGGATGAGAATGCACAAAAAGGTATAGCTCTAGGACTACAGAATCCTATAGAATCTTACATTCAGGGCACAAAAGATCAAGAAGCAGCAAGCAAAGATAAGGGAGGCAGAGCACCTCCTCGAATCACAGGTTTGAAATGATTAAAATCCTTTCATGGAATAGCAGGGGACTCAGGCACCCCTCCAAAAACAATGCCCTAAAAGATCTTATAACTTAGGAGAAACCTTCCATTATCTTATTACAAGAAACAAAACAAAGAGAATCAGAAATCAACAAGATTATTGATCGTCATAAGTGTTATAAAGGAAGTACTTGTGAAGCCAGAGGGGCCTCTTGCATAATTACTACCATCTAGAGTTAGAAAGAGTGGAATAGTGAAGCTGAACTAATAGAATAGCATTGGATAAAGACATTGTTGAGGAACAACATGAGCAAACAACAAATTGTCATTTTTAATGTTTATGCCCCTAACCACTACAGGGACAAAGAATTTTGTTGGGATTCTCTCAGCAAAAACATAATGGAAGAAGATAGCAGTAACATCATTTTAGGAGGCGATTTCAACTTAATTTTACATGCCAATGAAAAGCATGGGGGAAGCTTTATGCCAGTCCGTTCAAAAATCAGCTGGAAAACATAATGCAAAATGGTGACCTGATAGATATCATTCCAAAAAACCAAAAATATACATGGAGTAATCGCAGATTGGGTAGTAGCAATATAATGGAGAGACTGGATCAGTTCCTGGTCAATATCTCCTTTCTCTCTTCCTTTTCAGTTGTCAACTCTTCCATTTGGCCCTTTGCAGTCTCAGATCACTACCCAATTACATTAGCCATGGATATGCACTGCCCCCTCCGGCCTCTTCCATTCAAATATAATCACATATGGAGCGATTGCCAAGCAGCTAAAAATACCATCCATAAAACCTGGGGTCAACATATTGAAGGATCTCCATGCTTTATATGGGAGAACAAGTTAATAAATGTGCAAAAAGTGTTCAAAAATTGGGCCAAAACGCAGTACAATGAACCTAAAGAAAAAAAATGTGAGTTGAAATCCAAAATTGAAGACCTCCAATGCGTAATAGAACATCAAGAGTACTATCAGAATGAAAAGGCACAAGAAGAAAAACTATACAATCAATTGTGCAAAATCAACAAAGAGGAGGAAGAAAAATGGCGCATAAAGTCTAGGCAAATCTGGTTGAAAATCAGAGATAACAATACCTCCTTTTTTCACAAACAAGCCACTGGACGACGAATCAAAAATAACATAACAGTCATCGTAGACAGTGTAGGGACTCAACATATTGAACAATCAGATATCAAAGGGGCTGCCAAAGACCATTTCAAGGAGCTCTTAACTGAAACAAGGGAGGAAGAACTCTATGATGACCTCCTGCAGCACTTGCCAACCAAGGTCACAGCAGTTTTAGACAAAAATTTGATAGAAGAGATAAAAGAGAAAGAAATACTGGAAGCAATTTGGAGCCTTCAGCCTAACAAGGCACCTGGACCAGATGGATTCCCAATATGATTTTATAGAGAATATTGGGATTTGATAAAAAAGGATCTCATTAAATACTTCAAGTGGATACAGAGAGAAGGCAAAATAGGAGGTTATACAAACTCTACTCATCTGGACCTCATTCCAAAGGAGAACCACCCTTCCAATTTCTCCCGCTTCAGGCCAATATCATTATGCAACTCTTCCTACAAAATCTTCACTAAAATCCTAGCCTCATGCCTCAAACCCATCTTACCGATGCTAATTTCTAAAAACCAAGGAGGCTTTATGGCTAATAGACAAATCTCAGACTCTATTCTCTTGGTTTAGGAAGCCATACATTCAAGCCATTCAAGGAACGAAAAAGGCTTTATTTTGAAATTAGACTTGGCCAATGCCTTTGACAGGGTAAGGCATTCTTTCCTCTTTGCGGTTCTCCAAAAAATTGGATTTTCTCCTTTCATTCTTAACATCATAAGAGCATGTGCCTCTGGCCCATGGATCACTCCCCTTATCAATGGTAGACCTGGACCTTCCTTCCAATCCTCAAGAGGATTAAGACAAGGCTACCCCTTATCTCCATCTACTTTTATCCTAATGGCAGAATCATTCAGTTCTGCGCTTGACCATAAGAGGCAGGCATGCCTCATTACTGGAATTAAATTTGAAGATGGCATAAAAAATATCAACCACTCTCAATTTGCTGACGATACTCTATTGTTGGGTGGGGCGACCACCATTATAGCTCGAAGATTTAAATCCTTGCTAGATAAATTCATGAGATACTCAGGGGGTCAGATTAACCATCTCAAAAGTTGCATTTATGGATGGAATGCTTCAGCTCAAACGATCCACAGTATTGCTAACATTTTTGGTGTCCCTTGTAAGTTAAACTGGGATTGTTTCAGTTACTTGGGAATGACGGTGAGTATAGGGAATGCAAGGGCAGATGTCTGGGATCTAAATTTAGACAAAATGAAAAGCAAAGTTCAGAAATGGGGAACTTGTTGGCTCAATCCAGCTGGGTGACTGGTGCTTCTCAAATCGGGCCTTTCCTCTCTTCCCCTCTATCAATTTTCCCTGGCTCAAGCTCTAGCATCCTTTCTTCATAAAATGGATAGTGTTCTCAGATTCTTTCTTTGGCAGGGAGGGAAGAACAAGAAGAAAAAATTCAACCTAGTGAGGTGGAAACATGTCATCCAAAACCAAGAGAAAGGAGGCCTTGGCATAAGA
This sequence comes from Pinus taeda, assembly GCA_000404065.3. Lineage (NCBI taxonomy): Eukaryota > Viridiplantae > Streptophyta > Pinopsida > Pinales > Pinaceae > Pinus > Pinus taeda. The sequence continues at coordinate 83,735 of APFE031636016.1, read as the reverse complement.
TCTCCATCACTCATGAATTTATCCTTTGGTGGAAAGATGATATGGAGACTTATGGAAAATCAAACAGCCTGGTGGAAAAAAGTCTTGGAGGCAAAATACCTCAATCAGCCAAGGCTGCATCTGCTTACAATTGAGATCCCCAACAGAAATTGTACAAAGATCTGGAAGCTTTGTAAAAAAGTCATTATATTCATGGCGCAAAATGTTTCCAAAGTCCCAAAAGGAGGTATAAATGTCAACATCGACTCTGATAGAATCATGGGAAACCCACCCATCAACAATCTCCCAGGTATGGATTCCGTAATTCTCTATTTCCAAAGTAAAGGTATATGTAATTTAGGCCAAATCTCTCAATGGGATGCAACAACCCATGCTTGGATGCGATGGAAATTCCCTCCCATTCCTCATCATCTCAAAGGCAGCTTTGACATTTTTTGCAATCATCTGCATAGTATTGCACCCACCTTCAAAAACGACAAGGATGATTTTAGATGGGTCCCTACAGGAACCAGTTACTCAATCAAAGTAGGCTATGATTGCTTAAGCAACAAGGAACACCCAGCGCCAGCATGGATACACTGGAAGACTTTAAAGAAAGCAGAAGCAATTCCAAAGATTAAATTCTTCATGTGGACTCTCTTGAAAGGAAAAATTCTCACTGTAGAGAATATCAAAAAAAGAGGCATTGCTGGACCCTCCAGATGCCCTAACTGCAAAGAAGCAGAGGAGTCCATACAACATCTTTTTATCTTCTGTCCCTTTGCAGTCTCATACTAGAACAGCATCAACCCCTCTGCGCCTTCCATCTGGAATCCTCAACACTCCATCGACAAAGCTCTAAATAACTGAAAAAGCAACTACCCTTGGCAATCCATGAAGCATAATCAAGATAAAAGAGTGTGGGACGCCCTCTCATTTGCTCTTTTATGGAGGATTTGGATTGCTCAAAACAGCGTGATATTTAGAGACAAAGAGACCTCGATCAGGCACCTTTACACCAAGGCAAAAAGTCTGGCGACCGAAACTATAGCTTCCAAGATAACCAAAAAAATTAATATCACTAGTCTCTGGACTGAGGAAAGAGATTCCATAAGAAATCTACTTGACAAGATTAGTATCCCTTCAACAGTGAAAATCAACAGTAACCTGGGCAAAGCAAACAGTCTCAGTTGGAAAATTCGCTTAAAACAGGATGATTTCAGCAACTGGCTCCACTCAAGTAACTCTCATTCCTTATTTTTCGATGGAGCTTCTAAATCAAACCCAGGAACTGCAGGAGCAGGGGGCATCATCTATAACCCCTCAGGTGAACCCTTAACCTCCTATGAATGGGGATTAGGAATCCTATCTCATAACAAAGCTGAAGCTATGGGCCTCTACCAAGGCATTATTCAATTACAGGCCCAGGAGATCAAAAAATCCCTCATATTTGGCGACTCTGCCATCATAATCAACTTAATGAATAGCAGACAACAAGCATCCAACATTTTTTTGCAACAAAACATCAGTTGATGTAAAATCCTAATATCTCATGACCAGGAGTACCACTTCTATAACCTCCTCCATTCCAATAATCAAGAAGCCAACAAAAGGGCCAATCAAGCTTGCTCACGGCCTAAAGGAAGCATCCTATGCAACAATGAGGTCCTACACTAATTCATCCCATGATATCTATCATTGTCTCTAGTTGTTTTTTTCCAATGAACCGCACTACTGTAAAAAATACCCTAATCAAATCCACAGTAAATCTGATGTATACTGTCGTAAATCGCCGATAATCCATTTGTATCACACCACATGATATGCTGATCCTCTAAACCTAATCTTTGTCTGCAATATCCGTGATCGCCCATGCCTCTTCCACGTGATCCGGTACTCCTCAAGTCTTTGCCCACCCATTATTTATCTCAGGAAGCCTCCCCTTCATTTGCAAGCCCCTATCTCCATGTTCTTTGCTTTCTTCACCTCCTCTGCAGTGGCTATCAGTTGGCTATCGATCTCTATTATTGGTCTCCCCTCCTTCTTCAGGCTCCCTAATGCTCGACCCCTCCTAATCGTTTTAATAACGTCCGCCTCTTTTCCTCACTTCACCCCCGTTCTAGTCATTAGAGATTCCTATTGCTTGGTTGCAGCTTCTGAATCAAAGTATGATATCTCCTTCAGACCTGTGCCCATCTTTCCCACAACAGCTGGTGAGAGTCCTCTTCCAGCGCCGCTCCAGGCCAGCTTTGAATTTTTTTTTATGGATCGAAGTGAGGATTTCCTGCATTGTCATGATCTTCAAGCTGAACTTGAACAAGTAAGAATGCATTAGCGTCTTCTGGACGACAAAATCGATGCTGCTACAAGGATTATCACAGCCAAATATGAGGTCGATCCCAACCTTTTCCTTCACCGCATCTCTTCTCTGCAGGAGCAATTCAACGCTCTTTCAAATACCTGTGCGCACATTCAGGCGTCTGTTGAGATTCTCAAGTTTATGATGGACAAGCTCAATGCCCCAAGCACTAGTTCCTCTAGTGCAAAAGTTGCAGAAGCTGATAGCCACCCAGAGCATTCCAGTGCTTGGAAGATCAGTGACATAAGTATAGACTAGATGTATTGTAAAGTCAGCTTGCTTTTGTCACAATTTATCAGAATCTACACTTGTGCTAGAATCTTTCAATCGGTTTATAAAAGCATTCCAGTGAAATGCCACAATGTAATTCAGCTGCAAGCTCATACTGTGAGCTCTTCCAATGTAACACTGGATCTTAGCCTCCCCCTCCTTTTTTGAATATATCTAGCAACCGACTTTGTAAAAAAAAAAAAAAAGTAGGAGTTTTTTAAATTGGGAAACATTATTGGGTTCATATTGTTGGGGGGGTAAATAATGTGATTTTAGAGGGATTTTCCAATATGTAGTCAAATTAAGGGTATTGTTTACTATGCCATGAACGCACGTGATATGTCAGAGGTTCATTGAGCAAATCCCCTGTGATGTATATGTACAGGTACAGGTGCACAGGATATGGATTATTGTGTTACTGCACATGGATTGGTATGATTTAGAGATAAGATATATGTGTCAGACAAGAGTGAGTTGAATAAGGTAATCTTGAGAGAGTTTCATTTGAAACCACATTTAGGTCACCCAGGATACCAAAAGACACTGATAACAGTGAATACATTTTACTATTGGCCGAATTTGAAGAAAGATGTAGCATAGTTTGTGGCTAGATGTTTTGATTGTCAGTGTATGAAAGTAGAATGTAAGCATCCAGGTGGAATGCTACAGCTAATTACGATTCCAAAATGGAAATTGGAGGTCATTTCCATGGAATTCATCATAGGATTTCTGAGGACATTAAGATAGTATGATTTGATCATAGTTGTTGTAGTCAGGTTGAAAAATGTTGCACATTTCCTACCAATGAAGTCTACATTCTCAGCCAGTGATGTAGCATAGGTTTTCATCAAAGATGTGGTCAGATTGCATGGTGTTCCAAAGAAGATTGTGTCGCGCAGGGATGTGAAGTTCACTTTCCAGTTTAGGAAGGATATATTTGCAGGTTTGGGCACAAAGTTGGACTTCAATACGACTTATCATCCAGAGACCTATGGACAGACAAAGAGGGTCAATAGGATATTGGAGGACCTGTTGAGGATGTATGCGATGTATCAACAATGGAGGTTGGAAGAGTATCTCCCCTTGGTTGAGTTTTTATACAACAAGGGTTATCAGGAATCATTGAGGATGAGTCCATTTGAGGCATTGTATAGGTGGAGTTACAATACTCCTTTTAGTTGGAGTGATCCAATTAACAAGGTGCTCATTGGAACATATATGTTGGCAGACATGAAACAAGAAATGTGGGTGATCAAGGAAATCTAAAGGAAAAATAGGGTAGACAGAATAGTTATGCATATCGGAACAAGTTGTTCAAGGAGTTCTAGGTTGGGGAATAGGTGTACTTCCACATCAAACTGAGGAAGAGCTCCTTGCGGATTGGATCATGTGCCAAGATGGTACAATGATTTTGTGGACGCTTCAACATTGTTGAGAGGATTAAGCCAGTGTCCTCTCAACTTATACTACCTCCGATAGTCAAAGTCCATGATGTTTTCCATGTATCATTGCTTAAGAAGCATGTTAAAGATGTTTATCATGTGATTGATATTTCTCTATTGCATGTGGAACCACATAGAGAATTCCAGTCGGAGCATCTGTAAATATTGTTGAAAAAGATGCTCATGCTAGAGAACCGAGCAATCAAGAAAGTTTTGATGATTTTTCTATATATACATATGTATATCGACGTAAATATCGGCATGATATACATTATAAATATCCAATAAGCGTTATGGGTGTCATGTCATTTTGATGTTATGTTGTCATGATTTCATGTTGGTTTTCTTCTTAGCAGGTTGATCATTGTAAATACTGCATCAATGTAAGTTATAAAGTTCCATCGACCGTATATTTTACTTACAACAATGTTGTGGTTATAACTATTTTTGAACACTGACGACAGTGTTCCCCAATGGGGGAGGGTTCTGTAATAGCCCTATTGAAAATTTCGTGCAATAAAAATAAATAAAGGCAGAATAATAACCCCAGATGATGGGACACTTATTCCAAGCTAAATGTTGGGTAAAATCCTAGTGATGGGATCACTTGTGACTGTTTATGGCTAAGGAAATTGGCAAAGGCAATGGCTAAGGATTTGAAAAGGAAAAATGGCATTTTTTTTGCCCATTTATTTATGAAAATAATGGAAATTAGGAGAAAACGGAGGTGAAAGGTCACAAGTTGCATGTGAGGAGGAAAATGATGGAAAAAGTGGCTTAAATAATGGAAAATGAAGGAAAGTGGCTTAAATAATGAAAAACGAAGGAAAAGAGTAGAAAATGAAGAAAATAGAGGTCTCATTCGTAAAAAGGCTTTTGAGGATCTGTTCATAACATTTTGCCAGTTCAGCTTTGGAGCTCTCTGAGTATTCTCTCTTTCTCTCTCACTCTTTGAGACTTCGAGTTTTCTTAGAGCACTCTTTGGGGGTGTAGCATACTTGGATTTTTGGAGAAAGAAGGCAAATGAAGCATAGGAAAGCGCAAGAGGGTATTGGGATTAATAGGTACATCATAATACCTTGTAGGTAGCGTGTTGCATGTATGTTTCCTTCACTAATCTTGGCATGCATGGCATATGCATGTTGATTCTTGGTTCTGATATGTCATTAGCATGTAGGATGGTTGGGATTGACAGTGCATTGCCTAGCCTTTCCATTTCCTGTATAGCCACGGTGATTGTGGGTTTATTTCCATTGTTTTTTTTCGTTGGTTCTCATGTTTCCTTAGATTGGGTTGTTTTACTAGTCCTGGAATCCCTAACTGGAGAAATGTTTTGGAAGCCCTATAATAGCTCGGGTTGAGATACTAGTCATGGAAGCCTTGGTTGGAAAAACTCTCTAGAAGCCCTTGGTGGGTTAAGTTACTATTCCTAGAAGCCCTGGTTGGACAAACGCTCTAGAAGCCCTGTATAAGATGTGGGTTGAGCTACTAGTATTGGAAGACTTGGTTGGACAAACTCTTTGGACCTTTGAAAGGCTTGGATAGAGACCAATCTGATGATGGTTTTGTGATGTCCGACTGTGAGGTGGAATCACTGTTTGATGGGTTGAGGTGGATGGCCTTCGGAAGCCATGGATGGTTTTTATTGATGTGTTATATGATATCCCACATTCATGCTTGGAATATGGTGCAAGGTAAATGGTTGAAGAGAGATTTGGCTTAGCCATTCTACTGTTAGGTGTTATGTGGAAGTGCCATCCTGGGTTTGGATTTTTCGTCATTAATGAAAGGTTATTTATCCTTGTATTTATATGAGCAATTTGATGGATTATATGTGGTCTATAAGGCTATACTTTTATTAGTTTTTCTATTTCTATTACGATGGTTATGTATGTGATTTATGACAATAGCTATGTATGGATTTCACAATGTTCTTACTTTTAATTTAATGATCAATATATCTATGACCTAATGGATGGAATGACAATTGATGTGTTGAGGGATCAATAGTCCTTAGCAAGACCCCTATGCTCAGAATTGTTTTTTACACCTGTAGTTTACATATTGTGATATGTTTGGTGAAATGCCTGTCATAGATAGTAGGGGTCCAGTCAAGGTCCTAAACAAGTACTGTCTTTAGTACTGCCATTTTCATGTTATTTTACTATTCTTAAGAGATAGTTCAATTATGGGCAATGACTTCGGCTCTAGGCCTAAAAAATTAGCTCTAATCCTGGGGATGCTGGCACAACATTGACAAAAAGAGTCTCTAGATGCTGGGAGGCAAGCCTATGAGATCAATTGGAGTTCCTTGGATGCTATTCTACGTATAGCATGAGAGAAACTCGAGCTTAAGTTGTCCAAAATCTAAGTGGGATGTAGGGGTAAGCTACCTCAAGTGTTGACATGTTTCCTAGGGGTTTTGAGGCTAATGTTGAAAGTTTGTATGGTGTGTTTCCATCGGTTCCACTTCCTTAACCTAAATTAGGAGGTTGAGTCGTATCATAGGGCCCTCTCGTCACATGTTTATGCCAGCTGGCCAGTTGATTTGGTAAATATGAGAGGAAGATGTTACAGGGGTATTTCTCTCAACAAGTTAATTCCTCCACATTGATAAACTATATAATTCCACTATGTTGTGTAGTTAAGGTATTAATAATTTCTTTACTCATTAGAATTTTAAAACTTGATTTTGATCCTTCTCTCAATTATTGTTTTGCTCTCACATACCTATAAGTTATTATTTTTCACCGATTAAGCTAATTTCTTTTGTATCTAAGTACACTTAAAATTTCATTCAAGGGTTTCCCTACTATAAGCCATATAGATGATGAATGAATAAGAGGGTTTGGCCTCTTTTCTAGCACCCACCTTAGGTAAGAATATTCTCTTTTTATCACCTATATGCTGATGATGGATACGATTTCCACCGATTCTAGGCCAATTTCTTTTGTATGCTAACTTACATAACGGATTTTCAGCCATTTATGACTTTATAGTGTGGCTTTCTAACCCTATTTTAGATTATTCTGTTTTTCGCACGTTGGATTCTATTTGTGAATCCAAGATTTCAACTATAAATTCCCCATTTGTTTATTGATTTAATTTTTGGACTATTATTGTTCTTAGTGTCTATATTAGTTTCTTTCTCCATCCATATAGTTGATACGGGGATTTTGTTTTCTAGGTTTTTTCACTAATAACAAAATGTGGATGAGGTTCTCATGTGATTGAGTTATTTAGCCTTCTGTCTTGGTTAATCTTGAAACCTACCAGAGGTTTCTGAAATGTCATATATTTCATAATATTTCTTAGCGTTGAGGTTAACATATTGAATATTCTGGTTACAAGATTTTGTTTTTTCTACTTTACTAGTTTTTACTTCTAGTGTAAATAATTTAAAAGAGGCCTTGCATGTTCGTATTCTGAATATTATAATAAGATACAATCATGGATAATTTAATATCTATACAAAAGTTTTTGATACGCCATTGAATTTTTAGATTTTAATGAAACTTTGAATAATTATGGAAGGGAGAGTTTACCTTTTCCCTTTTTTTTTCAGAAAATATTTAATATTTTTTTTACTCTACAGGTCCATTTGGACACAAGGCGAGAGGCCTTTGTATTACTGGTATATATAATTAATTTCTCTTTCTTAGCTTATTTATTCTGCAGCAAGCAGTATCAGCCAGTTCTGGGAGAATAATTTTAACTAAAGATCTATTGTTTTTAATTTCTTCCCACATCGTTACCCATAATGTCATATGAATGTGTATTCACCTGAGGGTTTAAAATAAGATTTTAGTTTCTTGATATTTCAACTAATTCCATTATATCCGTAGGTTGGGATTCCAACCTATTGGTCCTTTACTTTGTTTAGATTTGCTTCTATTTTCCCTAAATACCTGAAGTATTCATAATTTGTGTTCGAGAGACATTAACTTGGATATTTTGATAATGCCACTCCCAACATATTTTATTCATTAACAATTTTTTTCATTTTTTTTAATTGTGGTTATAAATTTCATAGGCTTTGAGCCTTTTTCAACAAATTCCTTAATGTACTTGGTGAATAATGAATTCAGGGTACTTTTACATATATCTGATGTATAGTTAATAATTTTAATGTCTGAAAACTTTTATCAAGAAAATAGTATATAATTTTATTTTCCGCTACATTCGCGTGGATCAATTTTTTATTTTTTATATTATTTAATAGTTTTTGTGTATTTGATTACTTAGATACAATGTCTTTTCCTATACTTACCCATTGTTTAAAGTCGAATTATGGCATTCTTTGCTACAAAGTCATTTTATGCATAAAAGTTTTCAAATTTTGTTTTTGCATAAACTGAGTTTACTTATCTTAATTTAATCTATTTTGCTTTCGATTTTCATTAAATTAGTTTACCTATCTTAATTTAATCTCATTAAAATCAAAACTAATAACATCTATTACTTGTCCCTCCATTTTTCTACTAAAAGTTGGCTTGAGATTAACATTTGTTCATAACATTCACATATGTTAAACTTTTCCTTACATACTACATAAATCATCATAATCTTAAAATTTACGTGGGATGCTACATAATTCATGATAATATGTTACATAGAAAATTTTCTCCTATTATATTTTCTATATTCTATAGAAGTTTACATAAATTTTTAATACTACTATCATTTTCATACAACTATAAACAACATAAAAGGAATATAACAATATTTATTCAAATCTAAATCTTTTGTATGGTCAAATAGCACTACTAACCTGATACAATATTCTTCTTCGTGGAAAATTAATGGACAAGTACTTGGCTCATTGCAACCTTGACACAACAAACGCTTGTCCCCTAGAGAAAAACATATTGGTAATTATTCTCTTTGTCTATTAATCCTTGCTTCTCTCGAGTCTCTCCAATTATGTTCTCATAATAATTAAGACAAAAGCAAGTGAATTCTCAGATAATATCCATCCACCACTCTTTGGGTGGTTATTAACTCCCACTATCTCACCCAACCGGTGGTAGATAGCTTATTACCCATTAACGAACTGTTGTTTCCCACTTCTAGAGAAAACTCTTTGTCTTATAGGAAACATTTAACTAGTCAATATCATAATTTTAGAATTAAATTTAATCCTCTAAACTAGGCGCCTATGAATTTATAATGGATATTTATTTTTTCATAATTAAATTGCCTCCTTTTTCCTCTTTCATCAGCCATCTACACTCAACCGTTAATTTCTCAGTTTTCTCTTTATTCATAAAATAAAAACATAAATACTGTTTTACAAACAACAACTTTAAAATAGTTACTATCAACAAAATTATTGATAATTAAATGTTTATTTGTCTTTTAAAATACCTTAGCTCAACCCAAAATTAAAATTATGCGCATTTGATTACAATGAACTCATTAAGCTGAAGAACATCACAAATATACTAACGGCCTTTTTAAGCCTTGTAATGTAATTTATATGCACAAATGTTTTGAAGGAATGATTGTAAGAAAGGTGTTGAAAGAGATTCCGTTGGTCATATAATATGATCTTATTCATGACATATGAATGAATAGATCTTATCTCCATACAAAGTGATTATTCAACTAAAAAATACATCATGATTTAAAGGAGTGTGAAAAGCCTAATTGCAATGAAAAGGAAAGGATGAGTTGAACTTAAAATCGAGTCTAACTATAGAATAAAATAAAGACTATATTTTTTCATTTCTCCTCATAGGGCTTACAACCAATATTTTCAAGAGAATCAACAACATGTAGAGATGATTGTATTCATATAAACCAGATGTGTAGAACAAAGGGCTAGTAAGTTGATCTAGGCACTCAAATGCTTAAATTGATTAAGTGAAAATGCTATGGGGTAATTTTTTTTATTGATTTGGATTTTTTTATGACTCAATCCAAGTGGAATAAACTCAAAAAGTTATCATTAACATGTGCTAAAATTTAGCATAAATTTATTACTAAAACAAGAAGATTTAGAAAAAAGAACTAGGAAGACAATCTACATAACCAAATGGTGAAGTTAATCAAGTGCATCTTTTTTCGCATAATGTTTTTTATTAAATTGAACGTTTTTAGACTTCGATCCAAGTGGAACAAAATTGAAATGGCTTTATTATCATGTGCTCAAATTCAACAAAACAATACTATTGTTTTCTTACACAAAACTTCCATAAATTTAAATTTTTGTGGAATAACCTATTGAGAGTTTTGATTAAACCCAACGTTTCATACTTCTATGTGAGTTCATGTTAAGGGGTATGCAAAAAGTTTTTAGAATATTGGTGTAGATTAGGGCAAGGAAATTGCAAGGATATTTATTATGATAGATGTTGGGGAATGTTCTAGAGTTGGTTGGAAGAATTTTAATTATGATCATTAACATAATTTATTAGGGTTATTTAAGACATAAATTTAATTAATGAGGTGATAACTTTTTTTTGTTAAGCTTGGGAGGACCATTCCTTTTTATACTAAACATAAACAAGTTTACACCACACAGATAAACCGAGTGGCCTTAACTTGCCCTGGAGGGAAACCAAGTCTGTTGGCAACCGATCCGCATTGTAAGCCATCCATAAACAATAATGTCTTAGTCTTTCCAGCTAGGCTAGATATGTCTCTACTTCATGAACAAACACTACATAACTAAATAAAATGATAATTACAACATGGAAATTAAAATCTATCCCATAAGAAAAAAATATGCATGGATAGGATTCTAATCCTTATTTTCCTCTGAGACAGAAGCAACATGTGTCGGGTCCTGGGCAGATGCTCTTGGGATACCATACAGCTCTAGGATGCAAGGGATATGGCGGTCAATTCTATCCAACCTAATATCCTGGTTATGTAGCTGAAAGAGGATTTTCTCCATATCCTTCTTGCAGCTCAACATTCTTTGTAGTGTCAGTACCATCCCCGCTGAGATCTTCTCCATAGACTTGCCTAATAAACTCTTCATTAGCCAATATAGGTACAGAGTTTTCTTGAATTGAGTGATTCTTCCGCGGGTGTTGCCTAGATCCAGGACTAAGGTCCTCTAGTTGTCCATCTCTTCCTTTGCCTCACTGCCTTGTTTCACTTCCTCTTCCCATTCTTCCAAAAATTTTCGGATGCCCACATTTGTGCCCTCTCGGTAAGCCTCCGCCACCATTGTTATGAGATGTTCTACTGATTTTTTTCCCTTGCATGGCTCCGATATGCTTGACCCTTTATCTTTCTTGGGTGTTGAGCCTCTCATACCACACCCACCGCCTCGCGCAACATGAGGCATGACCTGTTTTCTTGATCACTAATGACATCCACGGTAATTTAGATTTAAACACAAAATTGAAATTATACACCACCTCCTCTTGCCTTGCTTCTCCTCTCTGCTAGTTCTTCCCACAGTCGTATTGGGGTGGGTCGGAGTTGACAACCCCCAATGGGAGAGGCCCTAGCCCTAGCCCCTTGAAGCACCCTTTTTCCCCTCTCCATTTCTCTCATTCGTATGTAGGTCTACCATCCCATGCCCATGCCAAGCTCACAGACCCCCCTTGAATTTTGTTATATACTAGCTATGGATCAGGTACATTTCCCCCTTGGCCTCAGCCTTAGAGCTCTTTCCTCTTGTCTTCCCCCAACTGGGTCTCCATCCAGATTTTCGGGTCTTTCCATCACTCCGGAATTGATTCTAGGTAGCCCTACACTTACTTCGCGAGTCTCGGGTATGACTGCATCCTAGGCTTCCTACCAGTTGCTTTCCTCTACCCCCATCTATTCTCAATTGCCCCTCCTTCATTACCTTGAGATAATCAAGCTTCCCCCCACCCTTGTTCACAGAGCACAAAGTTTCCCATCCTAAGAGCAGGTACTTGCCCCCCAAGCTGTCATGGGTTTCACCCATTTGACATAAGGTAAAGACACAGAACTAGGCCATGGCGAGCACTTTCCTACCCCACTTCCACCAAAAATTTCCTATCCCTCAGACAGAACCCCTTGCACCCCAGCTAAACCTCGGTAATCCCATAATCATAGTTTCAAGGTGGAGCCAAATAACATACTCAAAGTCTGTAGGTGTTTAACGAGGGCCCTGGTTCTTTGCGTTTCGATGTTCTCCATCAGCTCTGAGCCAGCACCCTTCTCCGTAAGCTATCACGCTAAGGCTGCACGTCAAATTGCCTCTCCCTCCATTATACCTTACCTTGCCTCCAGTCCCAGCACCTTGCCCACCTTCCCAGCATGCAATTATGCTAAGGGTCACGACACCCCCTACCTTGAGCATGTGGGGGATGGCGGTATTAAGTGCCCATGTACCCTTCCTTACTATACCCTTGCTCTATGAGCTGTCAGCCCACATCCCGATCGAGATAATTAATGAGGTGATAATTATTTTATTATCACCTCATTAATTAAATTTATCTCTTAATTAACCATAATATATTATATTAATTATCATAATTAAAATTCTATGAGCTAGCTCTAGAATATTCCCCCACAACTATCATTATATATATCCTTGGAATTTCCTTTCCCTAATTCACACCAATCTTGTCAAGAATCTAGGCGTTCCCCTAAATATGGACTCACATAGATGTCTGAAATGTTGGGTTTAATTAGAACTCTAAACATTTTATTCCACAAAATTTTAAATTTGACTCACCTGTATGGATTCTCTCTTTAGAACTTCCTGAAATTTTAGAATCGTGAACTAGTAAACCAATACAAGTAGATCAATGATGAATATGACTTTGCAAACATGTTATAAAGATGAATCATACTTTTGAGTCTATAAATAACCCAAAAATAAACTCACTTAAATAATTTAACCAATATAACCGATAACAAATGAAGCGTGAATGCTAAATGCAACAATCAGAAATACAAGAACAAGAGATGTAAGTGAACAAGAAATTCAAAGCAGACAAAGAAACTATATATAATAGGGATTTGAGGCTCTTTGGATGGCCAAGCACAAGGAAAATCTCAGTCCTATGAAGGAAACTAAGCCTTAGAAATTGAAAAATGAAACCAAACTTCATTCTTAGAATAACTTCAAGTACAACCCTATTAGAAATGAAAGTTGAGTTGCTAAATCACTATTTTCTCCACAATAAAACTAAAAAATGCATTCCCCTAGCACATAATTTGAATTGGTAATTTGAGGTGGCAACTTTCTCCTCCAAAACCCCTCAAAATGTGGATCTCATTTCCAATGGTAGGAACTTCATTAGATACTGGGTTTTTTCTTATCCTATAGCAAGGATCACAACCTTACATTTTCTCAATCATTGGAGCTCTAGAATATGTTCAATGATTTCATAATATCCTATTCATTTATTGGTCATCATGTAGAATCCAATCGCAGTGTGAAATTCCCTAAATTTTCTCATTTTTCAAATCTTTAGAATTTACTCAATATTCCCTCAATAATATGAAAATAAAATAAAATTAGGCACATAATAAGAAATGCAAAATCAAATTTGCAATGAACCATTAAAACTATGAATTAACTCTATAATTTTCAAGTAAGTAAGTTAAAAATTGTTTAATATTTCTACTAATTATCAAATGTCCCTTAAAATATATACAAATTACAGGCCCATCATCTCCCCCCTACTAGAATTGTTGTTCCCCCTTGAGAAACTCAAGCCTTTTCCTTCTAACTATCCTCCACCTGCCTCTCCTTCTATGGTTTCATTGTCTACCTTGTATACTTATCTCTCTACAGTGATATCTACATTCCACTTCTTTCTACTCACCACACCATCACTTTAAGAAAATGCTCAGTAAATGCCTCATTTACCTCATGATATTTGCTATTGTTTTATAAAATCTCAAATTGTAGAAATTTTAGAGTTCTTTCTTCCAACAATTGAGGGGTTTCATTTATTTTTTTGTCAAATAGTAGTGACCAGAGGTGGAACTCACCCTCTATCCTAATGATTTCTTGTGTTCTTTGGAATCTTGCGAAGAGTTAGCCTCTTGTAGCACTCCATATTCTTCCTATAACACTCTGAAAAAAATTTGATAAAACTCTATATAGAATCTTATAAAAATCTATAAAGAATCTTGTAGCACTCAAGGTTATTCTCGTAGAACTTTATACATAATCATGTAGCATAGTGTGTTGACTCCTTGCAAAAAGAAATATTTCTTGGCACTCACTGCCTCATTTCATGATCTTTTTTCCTAGTGAACTCCTATGGGAGTGATCTTGCTTCGGTAACTTTTATTGAAATGGATCTCCAATTCTCTTACTATTGTCACAAACTCATAGTCAATTAGACTTCATAGGTGGACTACAAATTCCAATGCAATATCGCTTCAATTTTTCAAATAGTCTCATCGAGTTCTAATTTTGGAAAATGGTGTGCATCTCAGGGTGTTGATGGATCCTATTAATGTTGGCAAGATTCCCTTTATTAAAACCTCCATACATGTTGTCAATTTATGAGTTTTGTTCTCTATCTATGAGGACAGGGTTTGAATTGTATGACACAGTTTCTTCCCCATAAAATTTTAGGTGTGCCTTATGTCTTCCATAATTTGTATAAAGGGTTCCTATTGGTAATAATACCTTCTAGCCCTTGTGGAAATACCCTTTAGAGAAAAAAAAATTTCCTTGGTGGTGACAATGGTGGCCTTCGTTTTCAATTATATGAGTCGTTTTAGACTCTTGGTCGTGACACATCATACTATCCACCAATTTCTCATGAACATCCTTGACAAACAACTTTAATTCTACTCTCATAACTAAATTTAGGAATTGAAAATACTTAACGCAAAGTTGATTCTTCTTATAGAGGGAGAAATGATGGTGGATAACTTGAATTAAAAGAGAGAGATGATGTGATGACCAATGTGGTTACTTGGAAACCTTTCACCCTTGGATAATTTACCATTTTGTAGCCCAGATTATCTCGAACAAACCCTCTGTAACTTTAATTTTTTTCTTTATACCATTTAGGAATTAATTAATTATTGTCTAGCACCCCTGTAGTTGTTATTTTATATAACATCTCTCATGTAGAATTATTTTTTATATAACAACTCTCCTATAGTAGTAGCTCGCTTGTAACATGTAAACTTCTTTTGTTTTTTCTCCTTGATTTGATGTGGCAGACGTTAGTTCGATTTGTTGATATGATTTGGTTGGTGGGCTCAACACGGAGGAGAATTTGTGTCATCTACCACTTGTAATTCAAAATTAAAATCATGAGATTACAAAATCATGAGATTACAAAATCATGAAGTCATGCCCCCTCACCACATCAGTAAAGATACACCTTTTTGCATGAGATCTCTTATTTTGCATCTTTCTATCCCCTCATGTCAAAGTTGAGGTAGATTGATGCTTTGTTTAGCCGAGAAGTGACCCTCTATACTTAGGAAAGTAGAACATAAATTGCATATTGTTTCATGGAATCTAAAGGATTTGGTTCACATAGCTTGCTAAATATGGAGTTCTAATGTTGAAGCTTTGGATTTGAAGACTTGTTTTGTAGGCGTTTTAAGGAGGCAGAGATTGTGTCATCATGGTTGGTTGTTATTAGAGATATTCTTATTTCATTACTATCCAACCTTATTTCCATTTTTGGGGTCCTTGTTCAATTAATTTGTTGATGTTAAGGCCCTCCTAGCTTGTATCCTTCAATTTGTGATGGTAAATGGTGATGTTGTTGGGCCCATAAAGGATCCTACATGAAACAATGGTTCTCGTAGCAGTCACAAAGACTCCATAAAATAACCATTTCTTGGTGTTATGACCACTTTGGATACTTAATGGGAATGAGGTAAGAGTGTTTTGTTGGCAAACATGGTGGAAAAATGAAAATGGAAAGGTGAAGTCATGGCTTGGGCAAGGAGGCAAGAATCTAACCCATACAAAAAAGCTAATTTTTTAAAGCATTGGGATTTCAATTCTACTTGATTGGATCGATGAGGATGATAATTAGAGACATGGAAGTGGCTTCCTTTCCCTCAAAATGTGAAAAAAAGTCATATCTGAATTTGTTTTCTAGAACAGGCTGAAATGTATGGGTTTTCTTAGGCTATTTTCGAAAGGGCTCACATCTCCATTTTGACTTTGGGGATTGATGGGGAATTAAGTTAAAAGCCTTTGACATATTTTCTTGGAAAGTAGGTGAGAAAACATAATGTTATAGATTTTTCCAAAAAAAACCCAATTTGAGGCCTCATATGAAGGAATTTTGGCCTTGAAAAAGTCCCAATATGCTAATTACATACAGCAATTAGTGCTAGGTGGTTTTACAAAATTATTTTGAAAGCATATTTGTCGGTGTTGATAGAATTTTTGAGTGAATCATTTTCATGAGTTACTTTTTTGAAATGGTTATTCATTTTACTAGTTGCCATAGTTGAACCAAATTGATGCCTTCTTTTGCTAATATAGTTAAAATATGGAAAAATTTAATTATCTAGATAAATCACCCTCAAATTCAAAATATACAGGGTAAATCCTTCTCTTTTTCAATTCCTAGCTACATAATATTTAGAAAAATAGACGAGGTTCCAACTAAATGGTGGTAATAGTATAAATCCAGTTATTTTTCATGCCCTTGATAGGTGTTAATCCACAACTCGTCTAATTATATGTACTTCCACCTACCTCATTAAATCTAGGACACATTGACAAATGAATACCATGAGTGGTTTTTGGTTGCTGGTGAGCATTTCATCTTGTGTTGAAGGATGTTGAAGTGGATGTCATTGATATGGGTGTCTCAAGGACGATTTAACCTTTTTTCGATCAATTTGTAGATTAAAAATCATGCATGTTTCGGCTCTGATATGAATGTGATCCACTTAATCATTGCTCTCGTAATTAGATCAATACCTCATAATGATTGTTCTTAATTGTACGCATAGTGAATTAGGATATTTTTTATTAATAAATCAATTTATGACCACGACTAAACTCATAAAAGAACATTGAATTTACAGTTTTGGAAATTCCAGGCTTCATAATTCTCACGCTTCATAATTCTCACAAATTAGTAGCTCATAAATACACATAAATTAATTTTAGCTACAACACCATCCATTAATACTATTTTCAAGGACAATCTAACCTTTTTTAGATCAATTTGTAGATTAAAAATCGATTTAACCTTTTTTAGATCAACTTGTAGATTAAAAATCATGCATGTTATGGCTCTGAAATGAATGAGATCCACTTAGTCATCGCTCCTATAAGTGATTAGATTAATACCTCATAATTATTGTGCTTAATTGTAAGCATAGTGAATTAGGCTATTTTTTATTAATAAATGAATTTATGACCACGACTAAACTCTTAAAAGAACATTAAATCTAGAGTTTTGGAAATTCCACACTTTATAATTTACACAAATTAGTAGCTCATAAATACACGCATAAATTAATTTGAGCTACAACACCATCCATTACAACTATTTTCAAGCACACCATGGTTTATAATGTATGGATTCCCTACATTTTATCTCGATTTATTGAACTATGGTATTGTATTTGACAAAATTAGTAGCCTTTACACTAACTCATGAAAGTTGCTTGTGAAGGTGCTATTATAAATGGTTGTGACATAGGGTGTTGCAGCTCTTACCATATCATGCCAACTATAATGGTTATGCCAGAAACTTGGGGTATCATGTTAGGAGCAACTAGAGGCACTCTTCGATCATTCTTTTAGATATATGCAGTTGTAATAGATGATGTGGACATAATGTAGTAAAAGGAAACTTTTTTTTTTTATATTGAGATGGTTGTTCAAACTAGATTATTATTTAATTAAAAGATCAAACAACCTCAGAATTCTCAATCCACAAGATTGGTCTAGAAATATTTTGTATGGTTAGATAGCCAAGAATGTGTATAAGAACCATTCCCTCTCAATTTGAGGGGAATTCAAAGGGACAAATTTGCATTGCAATTCCATAATGCTATAAAAGAATTTTGTACCAATACAAAAATCTATATGAATCATGTTTCCTCCATTGTGGTGTGAATGAGGATTTAATGAGAGAAGTTACGATTCGCTTTTCTAGTGCATGATATAGAGAGTTACGACACCCTTTGTGACAAGGTAATATTGTCTTTTGTTAAATTTGGTAGTTTCCTTTTGATTGATTATGTTTCCACTTGTATGAGTACTCAACTAAATGTTAGTTATTCAACGAAATGTTAGCTATTTTCAGTAGAGATTTATGTATTTGGAAGATGTAATTATAGTATTTATTGGTATATGTATTTGGAAGATGTAATTATAGTACTTATTGGTAAAATATTTAGTGTCTTTTTATCTATTAAAATTGTATTCAATAATCATATATTTTGAATATATTATATTATAACAATTGATGAAAATAATTTCTACTAATATGGTTGAGTAAATAGTGTGCGAAACGGTTCCTGCTTGTCTCCGAGAAATATAATCATAGAAACAAATGGAAAGACTTTACACTTGCATGCAATTTCTTATCACTTTATTCTATGCTTGAAGCCCAACCTTAGAATAATTACAACTTGAGTATCTATCATTTATGAATTAGAAATACAACTCGTTTTATATGAAAATTGGTTCATCTAAGAACTATTTTATTTAAATCAAAAGTTAATTTCCTTTTTCTAGTACAATCTGATTTGTAAGGAGCAAGCTATTTGTTTCCATGAGAAGAGTGATTCATTTTTTTTGCGAGCAAGTTCATTCTTTCATGATTATCATTTTATTTTTAATTTAAGTATTTCATTTCCTTATCTAAGTGAGTTTATTTGCTAAAAAAACTGCATTTTCAGTTTAGTTTTATTAACTTTCATTATCGTTTAGTATAGTACAAGTTGCTTTTAGTTTAGAATCCTAGTTAATCCTGGAAGGAACTTTAATGCATGATGCATTTTGAGATTCTTTTATAATTTCCATTTCTTTTCCTATAACTAAAACATACTAAATGGTTGTTTAAATACTTGTTCTTGAATATATTGTGTGTGTCATGTGAGGGCAGACAGTGATGGGTAGGTAAGAAACAAAAAGGGAAATAGGGAAAGGGGGAGAGAAATAGAGAGAGATGGGAGAGAAATATAAATGGAGAGAGAGATCGGGAAGATAAAATAGAATGGGGGTTGATAGCTGAAGGGAGATAAAGATAGAAGTAGGGATAAGAAGAGGGATAAATGTAGAAAAAGCTATGGAAAGTGATATAAAGAGGGAGGATTACTGAATGGGAGATAGACAGGGGTGTGGGAAGAAGAGTTAGGGGGAATGGGGAGAGGGAGAGAGATATTTGGGGGTCGGGAGAGAGTGAGTTATGGGGAAACAAAAGGTAGATATGGGTGCGGAATAGGGAAGAAAGAGAGAAGATGTATGGAAGGAACAGATGGGAGGGATTAATGAGGAGATAGTGGGTTGGGGAGGAAGAGAGGGGGTGTTAGAGAGAGAGAGAGTGTGGGGGGGGGGGGGGGAATTTTTTGGGAAAATGGAGAAGAGGAGGAAGATCAACCTGGTAGGGATGGTGATAAAACGAGTTAGTGATGGAAAGAAAAACGTGTACTCATTATAATAACATGTGTGCATTATTGAAAAGTGTGCTCATTATACGTTAACATTATTGAAACATATGCACATCATTGAAGCATTTGTGCATTATTGAAATAAATGCATGTAGTTTTACTATACAATCATTATTAAATTAAAATAATGTTTGGCGGGATCAAGTTTTTACAGCGACATGGTGCACGAAGTAGTTGCTTTAATTTTAGAATTAGAATGACAAAAATTTCATTTGGTTTGCATAACCGAAAACACATCCATTATTTTCAACCATGTTTCTATACATAATTCACACATTCATTGGGAATGGAATTGCACAAACTTACACATAACCATGTGGATATTCTAAACATATATATTTTTTGAAAAATTAATTTTTGTATTTTCACTCTAATCTTATTTTCATTGGATATATATCAAATTTCTAACCAAGGTATTTATAATATTTAATTGGTTGGTTTGTTTTGAAATTGAAAAGTATCCCACATTATTATATAAAAGGCCTATTCATTAAAAGTAAATTAATGATTAAGTTAAAACCCTTGGGCATAAAACTCAACCCAATTTAGTTTATGGATTTATTCTCTTTCTCTCTATATATATAGCCTTAAAAACTATGGAAAAATATTGCAACACAAAAACCCTGTGATATCTACAAGTATACAAATTTGTTTTAAAAGTACTATTCTTTACATATTAATCCTCTTGACTAACATGATCATGTCAATTATATTTTAGAGAAAAAAATAGATACTAATCTTATAATACCACCATCTTTTTTCGTTAAAATATATATTAATGATGACAATTCAATGGTTTACATTTCATTTTTTTTACACTATGTACTTCATAATTGTATAAGTATCTTTAATAATCCCTTCTAACCAAAAAATTCTATTACAAATATATAAAATAATTAACTAAATTTTTTTAACATATATTAAAACATATATTATTTATTTATATTTTATATTAACTCAATTTATTAGGTTATTATGGTAATAACTCCTTTTCATTTTTAATTATAATATATATCCATATTATTTTGATTTTTTAAAAGTCACAGCTGAACTTTATAGTGTTATACACAACTTTATATACTTTAATATGTTAATGTACACTTCCCTACCAAGATATAGTAGGACCACAACATAACCCGAACATTAACCCTTTTCAATAGTGGTTAGCGTTGGCATTATTTTTCTTATATTATCAGGTATTATTAAAATTGATAGCACCAGTCAGATGGATAGGATTTGATTGGTCGGTGTGTTCCGCCAACATCATTATATTATGAGAACATTTTCAACTGCAATATTTCTCAATACAATAATGTCCTACTATACGGAAGCTAATCGATGGAAATATGATAATATTCAGCTACATAGGCACACAATGTTAATTTTCAATGTCCAAATCTTAACAGGAGATTGGTGACGCATCTGTCAGCCAGTAGTGACGCACAGTACTGCGAAAACGCAAACCTTATTTAATCCCTGAGGCTAACGTTAAGGCTAATTTCACAACTTTATTTAGTACTTAAAGACCCCGGCCTAATCCAATAAAATATATGACCACAACTCATAACCCCGGGCTAATCTTACACTGGGTTGTAGATAAACTCTAGGAGCGATAATCCATTTTTACATAGCAATTTATATGGAGAATTAATTAAAAAATTAAACAAGGGGAAAAATTATCATAATTTAATTATCAAATTAATTATTAAAATAATTATTTTAGTTAATTAACAATTTACACAATTATTTTCGATTATTTATGAATATACAAAATTTTATTACATGAAAACCATCTCACTTCAAATCACTTGGTGAAATAAAATAAATAAATAAAAACATTTAAATATAAACCATTTCCCTTACATCCAAAAATAAACTCTTAACCAAACAATTAATTCTTTTTAAGGCATAAACCCAACTATTAATTATTATTAAGATATAAACCTAATAAATAACATATCGTATATCAACCATCCATATAGCATATGGTATATCAACTATCCATATTTACATAGCTATTTAGATTGATAAATAGTTAGATCATGATATTATTCGTATAAAAACCATATGTCTCTTCAAATAAAAGTTATAGTTGTGTTACGTAGTGTCCTTCCACCATGTAAACCTTATATTACCTTACCTTTATTTGTAAAGTTATAGTTGTGTTACATAGTGTCCTTCCACTATGCTTAACATTATGTGGGTTAGCATAAAAATGAACACCTTTATCAACAATTTATGATGAATATCATATGTAGTTGAAATTGTGATGAAAAATGGTTTTTTTCATTTTGACGTTAATTTTACCATGTGTTTGTTGTTCATATTTGACTTTGACTAGTGGATTAATGTCACAATTTTGACGATAAATAAATATATACATATCCCACATGTAAGAGATATGCAACATATTTGTTATGGTTACAATAATTCTGAAAGGATATAAGGCTTTTTTTTTTTTTTAAAGCGAAAAGCAAATTTTGTTTTATATAATTATTTTGTGGTTGGGAAGAATGTTAAGAGGCATTAGATGGGGAAGTAAACAACTAGGGTTCAGTGATGGGAAATCTTATTTCCCTTGCAAATTTTTCAAGTGAAGATATCTTTTTTGGATTAAATAAATAAAAAAAAAAAAAATTATTTTTACAATATGTTCTACCGTTATATTTTTAAGACAATTTCGACAACTACATCAAATAAGTTATATATGATCTTCGAAAATATGTTAGCCGACTAGTGATTGATATGCCAAGTGCATCTTCCATTAGTTTTTGATCAACTTAATGACGTGTGTTTTACTTGCAATGTAATATATTATGTTTTGTTGAAACATGTTATATGCTTTCATCATCTATAGATGGTTTTCATTGAAACAAATACACAAAAACCATATAAAACATTGGAAGAGAGAAATTCCTCGGTTAATATGTGAAATGAAAAAGTATCTACCTCTCGCATTTTTCAATGTGGAATAACACTACCTCATATGCCAAATTGAATAGATTGAATTGTGTGGACCTATACACACAATGTCAATGTAGATGGTGGAAAGGCACTTGAAATCATTGAAGGTTTTGGTTAGAGAAAGAGCATGTCTCGAGGGTTCTATGGTGGAGGGATATATGATGTATATTAGCTAGTATATTCCTATATTAGTAGCAAATGTGTGCGTGGATTTAATTTGGAATGTGAACTCCATAAAAAAATTGAAGGGGAACACTTGTTGGGTAAAGATAAACGACGAACATAAGAGGTAATTAAATATTTAATGTGAAGATTCGTAATACATTTTATAAAAATTATAAGACTTTTCATTTTTTTGTCTATCAAACTTATTTATTTTTAATTCTTTCATAAATTATTAATGTTTACGATGGTAACTAATATTTATTAATGAATTGTGATTTTTCATATAGTTGTTAAAGAGTGGGATGCACTACATTTATACATTTCAAACTATCTTGATTGGATGAATCCATGGATTAAATGATGCGAATGGTATTTTTTCATGGCAATGGGTGTTTGCATTAGTTAAAGAAACTCATCATTCTTCATATTCCAATCTTATGAAAAAGGGAAATTGATTTAGAAAATGGTTTGGAAGATAAACAAGCAGGCATGCATTCTTCTCAGTCCGCAATATTTTCTGAAGTTATTCTATAAATATATTATTAATTTGAATGCATTTGTGTTTTTTTCAGATACTTTTCAAGTTATATGAATATGTTTATTAATTAGGAATGTCTTTTTTATGTGTTTGGAATATTGTAGTTGAAAAACCACAAGGCTATGTGGTATTATGGCCGTAAATTTCACATTAAAATGTTGGATGAAAAAATGAAAACCTTTGATTATAAGATAGTTGCATTCTTCCAAGTCACTAATGTTTCCACTAGCAGTGACACACTTCCACAACTCTCCAGAAATCAAGACTATGAATATTTGGGTGACATACCTGAGTGTGAATTTGATTCCTTCAAATTGGTCCAGTTCGATGTGAAATGGTACAGGCTATGAAAGAATGAACATAATATCAATAGAAATGTTATTCAACATGATAATGGATTTACCATGGTTCATACAAGGTCATTTAAAGTAGGACTGGATTGTTATGTTTCTTGAAGCCAATACAAAAGGTCTTTTACTCTGAGGTTCCATGTAGATCAGGTTGGTCATATGTTATTGGATATGATCCAAGAGGAAGAAAGGTAGAGTATAATGTAGCAGAAGAAGATGATAATGTTGAAGAGGATGATTATGTAGAGGATTAGTTAGTTCATGATGTGTGAGATCACGAATATATCAAACAATTTCAAGGATATTTTCTAGACTATTTTCTCAATTTCCTAGTGTCTTCATTGTTTCCCTTTATTGTGTTGGAAAACATCGCATTCATCCACAAAAGTAAGGATTTCGTGTTTCATCCCTTCCCAGAAAAGGGATCAGTGGTCACGAGCATAAGTCTTTTTAAATCCTGAATGTCTTGTAATGGGAGAGAAGTGAAACTCTGCTAGGATGTGTGCTTTGAGAGCAAAGTTAGGAGAGAGAACAACACAATATTTATATTAGAGAATGCCTGCCTTCCATGTGTAACTCGTGGGAGGGTTAATATACCCTTGTAACACGTGGTGATTTTATGGACTATTTGTGACTTCTATGAGAAACTTTGTTTCCTATAGAAGCCTTTAAGGGGCCATCAAAAGCCACCATAGAGGCGAGGAGGGCCTCCAAATTAATAAATTGATTGAAGAAGGTCCCCAACAATTAAAATAAGGTTGGGTAGTAATCAAAGAAGGATATATCTAATAATATCTAGCCATGAAGACACAATATCCACCTCCTTGAAACACACGTGAAACAAGTCTTCAAATCCAAAGCATCACCATTACAGATCCATAGTTAGTAAGATTTGAAAATTGAACCATTTGGATTCCATGAAACACTATATAATTTCTCATGTGTTTTCCTAAGTATCGGGGTTCACTTAGCTAAATAAAGCATTTATCGAGCTCAACTCCTACATCAGGGGATATAAAGAGGCAAAATAGGAAATATCATGCAAAAAGGTGTTTGTTCAGTTATGTGGTGAGCTCACATAATTTCGTGATGTTGTAATCTCATGATTTTAATTTTAAATTATGAGCTATATATGAGACAATTCACCTCCATGTTGAGTCCACCAACCACCTCATATCAATAAATAGAACTAACATTTTCCACCTGAAATCAATGAGAGCCAATGAAATAAGTTTTCATGTTACAGGGGAGCTACTATTATAAGAGAGTTGTTATATAAAATAACTATTATAGGGGTGCTAGACAATAATTAATTAATTTCTACATGGTACAGAGAAACAAAATGAATTTTTAGAGGGTTTTCTGCAAATAGTTTGGGCTACAAAACGGTAAATTATCTGAGGGTTAAATGTCTTCAAGTAACTAGGTTAGTCATCACATCATCACTCTCTTTTGATTCAAGTTATCCACCATCATTTCTCCCTCTATAAGAAGAAAGAGCTTTGTGTTAAGTATTGCAATTCCTGAATTTAGTTAGAAAAGTAGAATTCATATTGCTTGTCAAGGATGTTCATGAGAATTGGTTGAGAATATGATGTGTCATGGCCAAGAGTAGAAAAATCACTCCTATAATTGAAAACTGAGACCACCATTCCCAAAATTCTTCCTTTGCCCGAGTTGCTACATGAAGCTCTATTTTCTATACTAGGCCTTGTTCACTACCAGTCTAATTGTTTTTTTTATGAAAGGTATTTCCACGAGAGCTAGAAGGTAGACTTACCAAGAGAAACCCTTAGTACAATTTGTGGGAGGCATACGGCATACATAAAATTATATGGGGAATAAACTATGGCACACAATTCAAACTTTAACATCATGGATAGAACACAAAACTAATACATTCACAACATGGGTGGAGGTTTTAATAAAGGGAGGCTTACCAATACTAATAGGATCCATCAACAGCCTGAGATGCACACCATTTTTCCAAAATTACAACTAGATGGGATTCTTTGAAAAATTGATGTGATATTGGATTGTAATTGGCAGTCCACCTACAAAATATAGTTGACAGGGAGCTTGTGACAATAGTAAGAGAACTAGAGATCCATTTGAATAAAACTCACCTAATAAGGATCAGTCCCATAAGAGTACACTAGAAAAAGGGATAAAAAAATGAGGAAATGAATTCCAACATATATTTCTTTCTGGAAGGAATCACCACACTGTGCCACAGGATTACGTAAAAAGTGCTATGAGAATAATCTTGAGCATTACAAAATTTTGTATAGAGTGTTATAGGATTTTGTAAAAAGTGTTACAGGAAGAATATCGAGTGCTACAATATTCTAATTCTTCCCAAAATATCTAAGAACAAGTGAAATGATTAGGATAAAGTGTAAGTTCCACCTCTCCTCATTACTATTTGACATAAAAATTAAAGGGAACTGCTCAAATATTAGAAGAAAAAACTAATTAAAGGGAACCGCTCAAATATTAGAAGAAAAAACTATGTAAATTCAACAATTTGAGGTTTTTTAAAACAACAAAAAATATGATGTGGTAAATGAGACATTGACTGAGCCTTTTCTTAGAGTCATGGTGTGGTGAGTATAAAGGAATGGATGTGGATATAACATTGTAGAAAGAGAATTATACAAGGTAGACAATTACACCATAGAATTAGAGGTAAGTGGAGGATTGTGAGAAGGAAAACACTTGAGGTCCTTAAGGGTGAGCTACAATTCCAGTGGAGGGAGATGATGGGCCTCTAATTTGTATATATTTTAAAGCCCATTTGATAATTAGTAAACATTTTTAAACCTTTTTCTAACTCCCCCACTTGAAAATTATAGAGTTAATTCATAGTCCTAATGGTTTCTCAGAAATTTTATTTTCCCTTGCTTATTATGTGTCTAATATTATCTATTTTCAGAATATTGAGAGAATATTGAGTAAATTCTCAAGATTTGTAGAATGAGAAGATTTAAGGACTTGATCCTTCGCATAGGATTCTATAGGATGGACCAACAAATAAATAATATATTATGAAATCATTGAACAAATTCTAGAGCTCCACTAATTGAGAAAATGGAGGGATGTCTTCCCTGTTATAGAAGAAGCCAAAACTAAATATTTAGTGAAGTTCGTACCATTGGAACCTAGATCCACCTTTTGAGTGATTCTGGAGGAAAACATTGCCACCTTTTAAGTAGGATCCTTCCCTATCAATTTGTATAAGTACCGTTTTGAATTATCTACTAGGGGCATGAATTGTTTAGTTTTATTGTGGAGAAAATAATGATTTAGATGCTCTACTTTCATTTCTAATAGGGATGTACTTGAACTAATTCTAATAATAATGTTTGATTTCATTTTCATCTTATAAGGCTTAGTTTCCTCATATAACTTGCAGTATCCTTGGGTATGCCATCCTAAGAGCCTCAAATCCATATTATATAGTTTCTTTGTCTTCTTTGCATTTCTTACTCACTTACATCTCTTGTTCTTGTATTTCTCATTTTTGCATTCAGTATTCATGGTTCATTTGTTTTCAATTATATTGGTTAAATGATTCAAGTGAGTTTTTTTGTGCGTATTTATAGAAAAAAGAGCATGATTCAGCCTTAGAAAATCTTTTCAAATTCATATTCATGATTCATCTATTTATATTAGTTTACTACGTCATAATTTTCAAATTTTTGGAAGTTTCATGTAACAAAACAATATTAATTTTTGTTGAATTTTAGCACATGATAATAAAGTAATTTAAAGTTAATTACATTTGGATATATGTCTAAAATAATTCAATTTAGCAACAAAATTGATACCACAAATTCTTCACCTGATGTTTAACATAGGCATTTGGTTACTTAGATTAGCTTCCTAGTTCATTTTTCTAAATTTACTACTTTTAGAAATAAATTTCTGCTAATTTTTTTGATCAATTTAAAACATGTTTCTGAAATTTTTTCAAGTTGAATATACTTGTATTGAGTCCTAATAACATCCAAATTAATAAAAAAAAAAATCAACCCATACAATTTTCACTTGATCAACTTAGGCATTTGAGTGCTTAGATCAACTTACTAGTTCATTGTTCTACAAATCTATTTTATATGAAAAAACTTGTCTCTGTAGGTTGTCGATTATCTTGAAAATCTTGGTTGTAATCCTTGTGAGGAAAATGAAAAAAAATAGTCTTTATTTTATGCCATAGTTAGACTCAAGCTTAAGTTCAAATCATGCTTTTATTTTCATTTTGATTTTCTGCAATTAGCCTTTTGATACTCCTTTTAATCATGATACTTTTGTTAATTGAATACTTACTTTTTATAAATGTAATATCTATTGGTTCACTGGAGAAGAATAAAACCATCTTCTATCACCAGCTCTATCTCTTTCAACGCCTTTCTTATGCTCATTTCTTCATATTGTCTATGCATAGAAATTACATTACAGGATTGCTAGAGATTGTTAGTTTGATTTTTTCCCTTGTGCAAGATGGGTTGATCAGTAGAGGTGATATTCCTCGACTTAATGACTTCATTGTAATTAAATGTGCATAAGTTTAATTTCGGGTTAACTATTTTGTATTAAAAGAAAAATAAGTATTTAATTATTCGTAATTTTGTTGATAATAACTATTTATAAAGTTGTAATTATGTTTTTATTTATGAATAAAGATAAAACTAGGAAACTAATGGTTGGGTATATATGGATGAAAGAGGAAAAAGGATGCAATTTAATTATGAAAAAGCTATTATCAATGAGTAAGTCCTAACCATCTAATTTGGATGATTAAATTCAACTCTATAATTATGATATTGGTCAATTAAATGTTTCCTAGAAGACATGTATTTTTCTTTGGAATTGGGAAACAAAATCTCATTCATGGGTAATTAAATACCTGCCACCTATTCAGTGAAGTGGAGGTATTTTAACCACCCAAGGAGTGGTAGATGGATATTATCTAAGAATTCACTTTCTTTTGTTTCAAATATTCTGAGAGAATAATTAGAGAGAATCAAGAGAAGAAAGGAAGAATAGAGAGGGAGAATAATTACAGATCTATTTTGTTTGGGGGGGCAAGCAGTTTGTTGTGTAAAGTTTGGGAGGAGGAATGTTAGGTCCCTATACTACTAGTGTAACCCCTTATTGTTATTAGTACAACCCCTATTTATATTGTTGTGCCCATGTAGTCCCCATATTGTTATTATTGTGCCCCATAGAAGCTCACTACTGTTATTATTGTGCCCTTACATTATTATTTTTATGTCGGCTCTGATTATATTATGACCCCTTAGACTCCTATATATAGAAAGGAAGTCTTTTCAATTGTATCATCCAAGAATTGTTCATTTGTGTAACATAGATGACGTTGCCCCCTCGAAGAGGCTTATTTATAAGGTGTTTATCTATCTTTTCTATCTTTTTATGAGCTGGTTCCATAACATTTGGTATCGGAGCTTTCGATTCTAGGGTTTCACTACTCCAAATAGGTCATCGTGACATTTTCTCTATAACTTTTTTTATGTGATGTCTCAGAAGCAAAAAAAAAACCATTTGAGATGAAATGGTGTTGAACCTTGGATCCAAATTTCAGAGCTTTTCTCATTATATTTTTGGAGATATGATCTGAGGAAGTTAGGGTTTTTGCAAGATCTAGAATTTAAGCTAAAACAGGTCATTGTATAATTTCTATATAACTCTTTCACTACGAAGTTTAAGAAGCTAAAACAAAAACCCATTTGATAAGAAATCAGTTTGAACCTCGGCTCTGAATTTCAGATCCCGTCTCGCTATATTTTCGGAGATATAGTCTAAGGAATTTAGGGTTTTGTTAGACCCCCGAATTACATTCCAAATAGGTCACCGTGGGAAAATTGTCATAATTGTCTCTATGAGCATCAGATTGAAATTTAGTAAGAATTTACGGAAATAGGATGGACTATAGTTTCTTGTATATATTTTTTAGATGCAAAAGTCAAAACAGTGACACGAAGCACGTTGTACAATTTCGCTCTACTGAACTAGTCTATAATCAGGTCACCGTGGGAGATTTGGCATAGCCCTTTCTTGGATAATGAAATTCTGATCAGAATTATGGGGTTAGAAAGAGAGCTTCGAGAGATACCGCAGGAAGAAATTTCATAACTTGGAGATCTGAAATTACAGAGTTATAGTTGTTTCAAGATCGACCTCCTAAAATCAGGAAAAATCGAGATGAGGAAGTTTGATGGCAAGGATCTGGTAAATTGGATACTACAAATGGAGAAATATTTTGATCTACATGGTGTACCACTGTTACAAAATGCATGTATTGCATCTTCATATTTAGAACAAGATCAATTTTTATGGTATAAAGGGCTTTCTTCTTGTAAACCACTTGTTACATGGTCAATTTTCACGTAGGAAATTATAGCACATTATGAGGATACAAAGAGCAACACCTTCTTTTACCAATTGATAAATCTCAAACAAAAGGGTTCAATGGAAAAGCACACTGAGGACTTTCAAAAATTAAATATAAGGTTAAATGATATTATAGAGAAGCAATAGATAAATAGTATTATCTATGCCATGGAAGTGAATATCAATAGTATGAAAGCATATTGGAAGAAAGGCATGGAAGATTTGAAGAAAGGCATGGAAGGTTTGAAGGAAGGCGGGACAAGCTGCTACAAGAAAGGCCTCCTAATGAAGAAAAGGATCAAGAAGTGAAAGAAAACATTAAGAAAGAAGAAATGAATCCGACCATATCTTGTAATGCAATGGCCAGAATTACCACTCCTAAAACTATCAAGATAGAAGGACATATCAAGAAGAAAAATATTCAAGAAGTGAAGGATCACATAAAGCATCAAGAAATGAATTCGACGATATCTTGTAATGAACTCGAAGAAATTACCACTCTTCAAACTCTAAATATAGAAGGACATATCAAGAAGAAAAAGATTCAAGTAGTGAAACATCACATCGAGCATCAACAACAAGCTCTCCAACTTTTAAAGGATAATGCCACTTTGGTGCAGAATCGAATGAAACAATAGGCAGATCAACATCGCAATGAAAGAAGTTTTGATGTAGGCAAATGGATATTTTTATGGTTACATACATAGAAAAAAATTTCCCTCAAGAAAGTTATTTATGAGAAGGAAATGTTGGCAATACTACACACACTTAAGAAATGGTGAACTTACCTTATGGGAAGACACTTCAAGGTAAAAACGGATCATGGTAGTATTAAATACTTTTTAGAACAAAGACTATCCTCTGAAGAGCAACAAAAATGGGTGACAAAGATGTTGGGTTATGAATTTGAAATCATCTACAAAAAAGGGAAGCAAAATGTTGTGGGAGATACACTCTCAAGAAAGGATGAGGATGTGGAAGCATTGTTGTGCGCCATTTCTATTATCCAGCCAGAGTGGATAAATGAAACAAGGTATGAATGGAAGAAAGATGAAGAAGTGTGGCCACTCATTCAAAATTTGCAGAAGATCTTAGTTCAAACAATTTTTCCAGAACTTGACGAGGAAGGAAAAATCATATTAGAGCCTAGAGCAGTCACGGAAACAAGAACCCGACAGCTACAAAATTGATTAGTTTCAGGGTATCTCATCAAGTGGAAGAACTTACCAGCTGAAGATTCCACATGGGAGGACTAGAATTTATATAGGAACATCAAGAACTACTCAAGCATTGAGGACAACACTTTTTGAAGGAGATGGGCATGTTAGGTCCCTATACTACTAGTGTAACCCCTTATTATTATTGGTACAACCCCCTTATTATATTGTTGTTCCCATGTAGTCCCCATATTTTTATTATTGTGCCCCATAGAAGCCCATTACTGTTATTATTGTGCCCTTACATTATTATTTTTATGTCGGCTCTGATTATATTATGACCCCTTAGACTCCTATATATATAAAGGAAGCCTTTTCAATTGTATCATTCAAGAATTTTTCATTTCTGTAATGCAAAGGAGGTTGCCCCCTTGAAGAGGCTTATTTCTAAGGCATTTATCTATCTTTTCTATCTTTTTGTGCGCTGGTTCCATAACAAGGAAAGTACTTTTCCATTTATTTTCGAGGGATAAAATTTCTTCTATCAAGTCGATAGTTCTAACTTTATTTTTATTTATTTAGTCATAGACAAGATTTAGAGTTGAATAATGATTGCTATATTTCTTTTATGTTGTTTATAGTTGTATGAAAACAATAGAAGTATTGAATATTTACGTGAAATGGTATAGAATACAGAAAATCTAATAGGAATAAATTTTCTATGTAGCATATTATCATGAATTATGTAGTATGCAATGTAAATCTCAACATTATCATTATTTATGTATTATGAAAGGAAAACCTTAGCATATGTGAATGTTATGAACAAATTCTAATATAGACCCAAATTTCAGTAGTAAATGGAAATACATGTTATAGACGTTAGTAGTTGTGATTTTAATAAGGTTAAATTAAGATAGGTAAACTATTTTTATGAAAATCGAAAGAAGAAAAGATTAATTTGTCGACGTGTTTCGAACCAACTAGTGTGGTTCATCGTCAGGACAAGTTGAGGAACAAATCTGAGTGATCAGTTAAATAGTGCATGCAGGTCCTCCAACGGCTACATTTGATCGGGCAACAGATAAAAAGACTCTAAACATCTAGATTAGACGAGGGCCTAGGGGAAAGGGTCAAGGTTAGTTAAAATACTCAAATAATATTACAATCTCTCATCTTATGGTAAACCATAATTAAAGAGATCATATTATCATTTAATTTAATTTATTTATTTAATTTAATTTATATTATTTATTTACTTTTCCTTATTTTTATTATTTATAATTTATTTCTTTCTTATTTTTATTAATTTATTTATTTTTAAATTTATTAATCCAATAATAGATTAAATTTGATCTTATTTCATTTATTATTTTTTATTAATTAATCAATCATTTTTAAATTATTTCATTTTATTTTTTGTTATTGTTATCCATAGAATATTATTATTTATTCAAATTAATTAAAATTATTATCAACTTATTGTATAACCGTAAGTTAATAGTAATTATAATATTAATTCAGTTATTAGTATTACTATTATTAATTTCCAAATTGATATTATTTATAATATAGCCTATGGTAAATTTTTATTTCTACATTTTTATTTTTTATTTCTTTATTTACTTATTTGTTTTTATTTTTATTTTATATAGCATATTATTCCTATTAATACCAATTTTAATCTCAATTATATATAATAATAAATATATATATATTAACTTAGGTAAGTAATTAATTATATCAATTTCAAATTCAATATTATTAATATATTAGCCTAGGGTAAATTTTTATTTTTTTTATTATCATATCTATATATATATAATATATATATATATAATATATATATGATAGATAGGATAGATATTCTCTTATTTTAATTTTATTTCAATTTTTATTTATTATACCAAATAATATTACAATTGCCTCATTTTACTTGTCGTTTCATGATCTTAGTTACACTAATATTGTACATGAAACTCATACTTAAAGATTATTGATTAATAAAGAGACTAATGTAAATTAAAAGACTGAGACTATTACTAAACAGTGAAATTAGGGACAGCTAAACAAACAGAGTGGGGTTAAGAGAAGAAGAGGCTAAGACAGAAGTGTTGGGATCCAGCAACTACTAATCTTCCAGCTATCATCCCTATTGAGATTCACAGGTCTTTTCTCGATCTCAAGGGCTTCCCTAAATTTTTGATGGTGAAACTGCGTAACTCTTGCGATAACTTGAGCCTCTTCAATACAGACATGATGTCTTCGTTAAAAATGGTTATGGTAGACACCTAGGTCAGAAAGCCTTCCTCAAGGCTCGTAAGGAGCCCTTTGTCCATAAAGATCCTAGAGACCGGGTCTTGGGGGTACACCTCCCCTACATCCAAGGAACCACTGATAAGATTGCTAGGATTCTTAAGAAGCATGATATTCCCTCGACCTTTAGACCTCTTAACACCATCCGGAGCTCTCTTCGTTCAGTTAAAGATCCTGTCGACCCTAAAGACATGAAAGGTGTCTATGTCATTCCTTGTTCCTGTGGGGCCCATAGTTTGGTGAAACTGGTCATTTGATTAATCAGAGGATTAGTGAGCACTCAGCAGACTTGAAGCATGGAAGGGCCAAGTCCTCAGCCCTAGCAGAGCATGCCGAGAAAACTAAACTTCATGTATGTATCGAAGAGGCTCAAGTTATCGCAAGAGTTACGCAGTTTCAACATCGAAAATTTAGGGAAGCCCTTGAGATCAAGAAAAGACCTGTGAATCTCAATAGAGATGACGGCTAGAAGATTAGTAGTTGCTGGATCCCATTGCTTCTGCCTTAGCCTCTTCTTCTCTTAACCCCTCTCTGTTTGTTTAGCTGTCCCTGGTTTCACTGTTTAGTAATAGTCTCAGCCTTTTAATTTACATTAGTCTCTTTATTAATCAATAATCTTTAAGTATGAGTTTCATGTACAATATTATTGTAACTAAGATCATGAAACAACAAATAAAATGAGGCATTTGTAATATTATTTGGTAATAAATAATAAGATGAATAAATAAAATAAAATAAGAATATAATATATAAATAAATATATATATATATATTATATATATATATATATATATATATATATATATATATCTGATAATAATAATTTTACCCTAGGCTAATGTTATTAATAATATTAATTTGAAATTGATATAATGATATTACTATTAACCTGAAGTTAATATTATAATATACAATAATATTACTATTGATAATAATTTAATATAAATTTGGTATTAATAGAATAATATTGCTATTATAAAAGTAAAAATAAAAACAAATATAATATAAATAAATAAATAAATAAAATAAAAATAGAATATTTACGCTAGGCTAATATTATTAATAATATCAATTTGAAATTAATATAATAGTAATACTAATAACTTGAAATTAATATAATAATATTACTATTAACTTAAGGTTAATACAATAAGTTAATAATAATATTTTTAATAAAAATTTTGATTTAATATAATAATATTGCTTATGGATTCAATAACAATAAATTAAAAATGAAATAATTAAAATGAATTGATTAATTAATAAAAAATAAAATAAATAAGTAATATCAAATTAATCTATTATTGGATTAATAATATTAAATAAATAAATGAATAAATAAATAAATAAAAAAATAAATAAATAAAACTAAGGAAAGAAATAAATTAATAAATAATAATAATAAGGAAAAATAAATGATAAATAATAAATAATAAATTAAATTAAATAAATTAATTAAATTAATTATAATATGATCTCTTTAATTATGGTTTACCATAAGATGAGAGATTGTAATGTTATTTGAGTATTTTAACTAACCTTGACCCTTTCCCCTAGGCCCTCGTCTAATTTAGATGTTTAGAGTCTTTTTATCCGTTGCCCGGTCAAATGTAGCCGTTGGAGGACCTGCATGCACTATTTAACTGATTTCTCAGATTTGTTCCTCAACTTGTCCTGACGATGAACCACACTAGTTGGTTCGAAACGCGTCGGCAAATGATTCTCTATGTGATTTTGCCAAAATTATTCTCACAAACATAGTATGGATCACAAAAGTCTAAACTCTTTAAGAAAAGATTAAATTAAGATACATAAAGTAAATTTATGCAAAATGAAATTAGAAAACTTAATACATAAAATGACTTTGCTAATACTAGCAAAGACTTTCATAAATTGAATATAAACAATGAGTAGTTACGGGAAAAGACATTGTACACAAAAACCATTAAATAACATAGGAAATATGAAAATGATCTAGGTGAATGTGATGCGCAATAAAATTGTATACTATTGGCTCAATAAAAGTTTTGGGACATTAAAATTCACAGCTATAGTATACATATATGTAAAAGTAACACAAATTCATTATTCACCAAGTATATTAAGGACTTAGTTCAAAAAGGCTCAAATCCTATGCAAATTATAACAGCATTCCAAAAATGAACAATTTTGTTCATGAGTAGCATATGTCAGGAG
The DNA here is from genome assembly GCA_000404065.3 of Pinus taeda. Lineage (NCBI taxonomy): Eukaryota > Viridiplantae > Streptophyta > Pinopsida > Pinales > Pinaceae > Pinus > Pinus taeda. The sequence goes on along the minus strand of APFE031636016.1, from coordinate 48,012 downwards.
TGACATTATAAAAATATCCAAGTTAATTTCTTGAACACATATTATGAATACCTCAGGCCTTAAGGGAACAGAATAGTAGATTCCAACATAGTAAAAGACCAGCAGGTTGCAGTCTCGACCTCTAGGTAGAATGAAATAAGTCGAAAGATAAAGAATAGAAAACCTTATATTAAACCCTGAGGTGAATACACATTCGTATGGCATTATGGCTACTGTATAGGAAGAAATTTCAAGAAAAGGATATTTTGTTAAAATTTTGTTACCAACAAGTATGTAGAAGAAATAAACTATGAAAGAGAAATTAATTATATATATTTACCTGTAAAACAAAGATTTTCGATTTGTGTCTAGATGATCTTGTACGATAAATAAAATATCAACTATGAAAGAGAAATTAATTATATATATTTAAAACAAAGACCTTTCGATTTGTGTCTAGATGATCTTGTACGATAAATAAAATATCAACTAGCATTTGCAGCCAAGGATGCAAAGGAAACGCCGTAAGGCACAGTATGTGTAAGAATATTGAAACATGAATAGTCTTTAGCAGTTTTTTTTGTGAAAGGAAGGGGCATCGATGACAAGTTTTAATTTGAGGAAGGCATGCCGAAACCGCTGAAAAGGAATGCAAGTAGCTGCAAATATGCATTGAACTTGTCTAGAGGCCTTTGTTTGCTGCCGGTAAAAATTGTGGAGTTAAAGGGGAAGACAAATGAATGAATCAACGTGAACAACAACCGGGCAGCCATATTGATTTGGACAGGGCCACCCAAGAAACGATTATCCAAAATGGAAATTAAATTAGTAGGAAGATATACCGAAAACATGTAGCATATTAAATAAGGTCAATTGATTTTTCCAATAGAATATGTTAAAACCCATTGACAATGAAATGGGCGTGAGGATATAAACTATCAAAATGGTATTGATCTTGAAACATCCCTTTTTCAAGTTTCAAATGGAAAACACAAATAGGTGCGAGGACTCAAAATAGCAAAATGGTATGTGATGCTGAAACATCCCTTTTTAAGTGTGAAAGGGAAAATACAAATAGTGTAATGTAACATCCTTTTTCCAAGTCTGAAATGAAAAACACAAATAGTTGTGAGGACACAAGCCATGAAATGGTAATTGATGTTGAAACATCATTTTTTAAGTTTGAAATGGAAAATATAAACAATGAATTGTAACCAGATAGGTCCAAGAAGGAACACAATAGCGTAAATAAGATTGTGCTTGTCATTTCATATTTGAAGTTGTAGGAAAACATGGTGGAGGAAGCGAAGACATGAAGAAGCAGCAATGGACCTGCGAAATGTATGTTTTGATAGAATTAGGAATATGTAAACCAGTTGCGGAAATGTATCAGTAATGCTTTGCAGGTGAGTTGTGTCAAAATGAAGCCGTAAATAATGGAAATGAAGTTACCTTTGCTATGGGGATCCATATATTGTTAGTGGAAAATGCATGGTGAATAATGTCAGGCTGAAGACCACTTGGAGGTTAATGCGCAGCTGAAACTACATTTTTTTTTGCTTGCCAGCTACTTGTCATTGTGGAGGTAGGTTATTTCTCATTCCATGTGGCCTGTTGCAAAAGAAGGAAAAGGTTAGAATGAGATGTATAGATAATATAAAGACATTCTAATATTTGATCATTAGACCAACATTGACTAAAGTTGGTCAATGTTGAAAGATATGAAAATCACGCTATGAAAAAGAATTAGGCAACTAAATGGAGGGAACCTTTTGTTGATGTCAAAGCATGGGTTGGAGCAGAATATCTGGAGGCGGCATTGAACGAAGAATGTCTTCTGCCTGTTTTCTGCGAGCAATGTTTTTGTTGTCCTTCATTTTACTGTAACGATCGAAACTGAATGCGGGGTTAATCCGTAGAGCCTGTAGAGAAGGGACTCTTGAAAGAGCT